>PVKZ01002400.1:0-230467 GCA_004027375.1 Macroglossus sobrinus
TCTCTCTCTCTCTCTCTCTCTCTCTCTCTCTCTCTTTCTTTCTTTCTTGAGTCACTAATGAGTTCTTACAACAAGCTTCTAAAAAAAACCTGTGACTTTCTGGAGTACAGTGTGGAGTATAAGAAAAAAATGTAGACTAGGCCAACTTGTAGTGTGATATTCTGAAAAAGTTAGTGTACCATTCAAAGATACTTGCTTAAAACCAGTGTGGCATTCAAGTCCTCAGAGTCTATTGAACATTGTAGTTGCTAATAGCGCTGTGTAGGTGTCTTATCACATTCAATGTCATGACTGGTTTATGAGTTCATTTCTACCACTGGATTGTGAACTTGAAGGCAGAGATCCTGATTCAGTCTTCTTTTTTCCTAGCCTCAAGACACAGTGGTATAATTAATGCTTGCTGAATAAGTGGGGGACAATTCTCAGCAAACAAAAGAAAGACACAATACTACTTAAAAGATGATGTTATTACTGCAGTTCCTCAGTCCAATGAAATTAAAATTAAACTGCAGGAAGTGTTGGTTAAGGTAAAGTTATGGAAAATCGTTTCTTTAACCCTGATGTTGCTTTTCACTTTTTTAAAATTAAAAGAACATTTTTTGATGATTTATGTTAAAGGAATACATTAGTCTGGGCTTTTTTCCAGAACTTTTCTACAATTACTACCGTTTCAGTTTTTGGAAATGCTTGGCTACAGCTATGCCTGATGAAATATATAATTCAGTATGTATAGCCTGCAGTAGACACTTATGTGTTAAAATGATCATTTAATATACAATTTTATTTCTGATCCACTTTTTAAATTCCATCTTTCTAATTATTTTGAAAGGCACACTTTCCTGAAAAAACTTTTAAAAAAAAAAAAAAAACAAAGCATGGGTGAATGAACTGAAAATAAGATATATTTCAAAATAAAACGTGTCACTTTCTTAGATTTTACTAAACTCATTGCTATTCTCTTTCATGTGTTATTTTATTAAGTACAAAGCAGGAATTAAAGAGAGTCCCAGCTAGAATATAAGAGCATGAGCCAAAAAAATATTTCGGCTCAAATTTCACAGAAAAACATGTGCATTTTATAATTTGATAAATGTAAAAATTTATACCTATATATACCATGGTAGTGAAATGCAGGATTATATTTTTAATTTGTAAAAGTTTTTCCAGAATAGTGTAAACAGAACAACTAGTATTTTGTTTCAACCTTTAGCAGGTTTTCCCACTTTGTTGGGAGCCATTCTTGATGAATGCCCTGCAGACAGGGTTGGAGTTGCCTGCAAGCTAGAAGTTTGCAGAGCAGGTGGGCTTGTTTACTGAAGGAGGGAATTTGGCTTAATGGTGAATGTTTCTTGCCCCAGGGAATAAGAGACAAAAACAGGAACAAGGATGTTTTGCGAAAACTTATGTAAAGGTCAGCGATCATTTGCATATGTGTGGGTGTTGTTCTCCAAGGGTATATATATGCTGTGCTAAACAAACTGGGGGCACAGTATTTACTGCTAGCCTTCCCGACTCTATCTCTTTGTCTCTCACTCTCTCTCTTTTTCTTTCTTTTCTGAATCCTCACTCCCCCTCTCAGGAACTGTTCTATCTTAGCCTTGGGCTCTGGCACCACTTGAATATAAATATGAATATTTATATTCATAACAATGAAAATATGTAGCTATTTGTATTTTTGGTGACCTCAGTGATGACCTCAATTTAGTCCTAAAGGACAGCTGAAAATATTGCAAAAAATACCTAATCAATGTAGCATTTTATTTATAAGCAAATAACAAGCACAAAAAAACCACCTTTACTTTTAGCATTGGGGTAATTGGGTTGACTTGGTGAAATGGTGTGTGTGTGGTGGGTTATTATTTAAGGTTTTGGTTTCAGTTTAAGACCATGTGCATGTGTATTTGTATGTGAGAAAAACAGAATATGAATAGATTTTTCTCGGGATGAATACAAATCACTCTGAATTAGGAAATCTTTTGAATTAAAATTCACTCACGTTATCAGTTGGGGGAGACAATGTGTGCTGAACAACCTTGTACTTGTAGCAGGTCTGTGCATATCGTCATTTCTGTTCAATGTCACTGTGCTAAACATTTCCTTATAATGTTGAGAAAAGAAAATGGATTCTGAGTTGGGACCACTGTCTGGAGTGTGCACGGTCCCCACATGTCTGCATGCGTTTTCTCCAGTGACTCTGGTTATCTTCCCATTCCAAAGATGTGCACTTTAGGTGACTGGCATGTCTACATTGTCCCATGTGACTGAGTGGGTGTGTGATGCGTCCTGCTGCCGAAGGGTGTCCTGTCCAGGGTGAGTTCCCGCCTTGATCCCTGAGCACCAGGATGGGCTCCCACCATGTGACACCCTGACCTGGGACAAGTGGGTTGGAAAATAATTCTCTTATTTGTTTTTATTAATCCCTTTGAAGTGTATGTATAGCTCACATATATTTCATAGTTATTATTAGAAGTGTTTTGAGTCTTCATGTAGAAGTTTGGGGCTGTTTTGCAACCAGGAATATGCTGTGGAAACTTAACTCTTTTAAAAATTAATTTGCTTATGGTAAAATTGGTTTCATTATATGTGCTTTTTCTTAAAGTTGTAGTTTCCCCAAATCTGTCCATGACATTAAGTGAGGTCTTACTGTACTTGCTGAGTGTGCCGAGGGTGTGAGGCTCTGACCACTCTCAACCCAGACCATGTCTTAGGCCTATGTCTGTTCCTCAGGGACAAGGGGCAGGCTTGCCTTGTGCTTGGTTTTCACAAGCTGTGTTTGTCAGCCAAGATACAAACGCACTTCATGCCTCCATCCCGCTTCCCCAGTGGAACTTGGTGGATATGGAGAGGCAATGCAAACTTGATCATCTCCTGCTTTCTTGTCTCTGACACAGGGGACTGTGCCTTCCACTAGCATCAATAATACACGGACAGACTAATTTACTAGCTTTTAAGTAGGGTAAAATCTCAGACCCAACAGTATCTCAGAACTCGATTTTGAAATTGTATGCTGTCATAAGAGTGCTAATGAGAGGAGTGTAGGAGATGACTTTCTGTTAGGAATATTCCTGACCATCTAATATAAGACAAAATATAGTTAATGTTTCCTTCAATTCATCTGTTTTTGGTATACAAACTAGCAAAACCCAAATTAGTTACAAACCACATTCAGTATAATTAGATTTAATAAAAACAAATCATTTTGTACTGAAGTAACTTTAATGCTAGTCTCAGTTCAAAGAAAATATTTTACTGTTACTTAGACAGTAGTTTAGGAAAAAAATACGCTTGGAAAGTCTATGAAATGAATCAAATAATGGCATATTTTGAGTTACCTAACTGCTAACTAATGAAAATGATATTTATAATTTGGTTTTTCTGAGCAGAATTTATTTGAAGTTTGGACTGTCTTCTTATTGAATATGGTGTGGAATAATGAAACACCTGTAATGTAATTTTAACAATCCAGTTTTTCTTTTATGAACAGTTTTGGAGACAGCAAGCTTAGATTGAAAGCACTGGGTTGCAGGTACTCAGCATGGGACCTGAAGTATCTCCAAGAACTGCAATTAAAATGTGTTTATATTTGGAGATAGGAGATTCTGATTCCTTTAGGGCCTCCTAAATTAGGTGCAAAATGATATGTTCATGTTTGAATTTTTTAAAAAAAGCTGTCAGAGCTGCTTAACATCTGGCAAAGCAATCTTTTGGTTTAGAACCGAGATCACTGTACATTGATGGCTGTCACCAAGATTATGCCACCATAAATGCATGCAACTTCATGAACAGAAAAAGGAAATAAGCTTTATAAAAAGGAAAATATATACCTGTATGTGTAAATGATGCTTCAGTTGAAAAATGAGAAGAATCTTTTGGTTCTTTAATTTTACATTTTGTAGGTATATTTGTTTTCTTTGTGTATGTATGTATGTATGTATGTATGTATGTATGTATGTATTTTTTATGGCCCAGATTTCATCCTGAAAAAATGTCTAGCTGGGATCATTCCTTCTAACAATGATGAGTTAGTGGCTTCTCTTTATATTCATATTTTCTGCTTATTCCTCTCTCTTCTTAACATGCAGCTTAATACATGTTGCTTATGTTAAATTTATTTTTTTTAAAGTGGCTTCTGGGTATCGCCTTTTAAAAAATAGCCGATGTATTTATAAGGAATAGATTAGGAGTTGAACTGTTTTTTGCAGGTTGGGAGGTATGGAGGAGTAAGAAAAAGAAGTAAATGCTTCTTTGTTAAAATATACTGATGACTAACATCATACGGAAGTAACAACTTGTCTATTTATGAGGAAAGGATCTTTGGATCGTGTGCTTTGTTATAGAAAGTTTCTTGTCATTTTACTCATTAAATAGGCCCACATTGTCAAGGCTGAGTTGTACCTACATTTATTCTCAGTGTGGGGGTCATGTCTTTTTCTATGTATACAGCTTCAATCAATTGATTATTTTTCTTTCATTAGTTGGGCTTCAAAGTTCATAGAAATGGTCCTTTTCATAAAACAAAAATCATTCTAAGTATCAAAATATGCCAGTTTCCCTTCTGTTCTTCTGATAAAACTATTGAGGCCTAAGAGAGAACAATATGTGAAATAATACTACCTCTGTTCCAGTTTTTCAGTTAAAAGTGCTGCTTTCAGAGACATATCATTTCCTACTACTAAAAATGTCGTCACCTCATCAGTAACTGTTTAAAAATAAAATTGATTTTTCCTTACTCCTTAAATAAAAATCGAATGTCTCTAAAATTAAACAAAAGAACCCGAGTCATTCAATCACCATTCATTTCCACATTGGCTTCTTTGATCATCTTGGGATAAGCCGAGCAGGTTCCCTCTTGAGTCCACAGCTATCTTTCCACGATGGCCTCCCCTGACCACTCATGGAAAATTGCCACCCTCATGCAATCCCCAACACTTCTAATATACTTTTTATGCTTTTTCCTTTCTGCTAGCACTCATCACAGTATAACACAATGTATATTATACATACCTGTTTACTGTCTGTCTTACTCCTTAACAAATAAACCCTGTGAGAACTGGTCTTGTTCCATGCTCTCTCCCAAATGTCTTCAGTGGTGCCTGGTACACTGTGAGGAATATAAAAATACATAGTTTGAATGAATGTTTCAGTGTCATTCTGTCATTCGTTTGAGGGAAAAACAATATCTATATTTTTTTAAGTAAAAATTCTGATTTAATAAGCTACAACAGTTTTTTTGTTGTTTTGTGTTGTGTTTTGTTTTAAGCTTAAAGGTGTGGTTTTATGTACCAGGTTTTTCTTTTTTTGTTTCTTTCTTTCTTCTTTTTTTTTTTTCAGTCTTTGGAGTGCCTTCATTTCCTCTAAAGGATTATGTAGTAGAGGCCATTATTACACAGCTGTGTGGCTGCCAGAGACTTAGATATAAATGGGAAGGTCATTCAGAGATGCTACCCGTACCCTTCAATCTTGCTGTAGAGGCTGTACCTCTAAAGGGGCCTCCTTCTTAGAATCAATTATCGCCCCAGGAAAATCAATGAAACTGCTGTTGCATCTGCTTAAAATGTATGTTTTATTTTTTATTTTTGTACTTGGCAACTGTTTTTTTTTTTTAAGTAGAGTATTTGGTTTCTACTTTCTCACCTAGTGTTGCTAAAAGTAAACACATATTTCTTCTTACCTTCCATTACAGAAATCTTTCCATCAAAAATTCCATTAACTTAAACATAGATAGCAATCTTTTTCTTGCTAAGTTAAAGAAAAAAATGTAAAACAGCAAAGCAGTGAACCGATCATTATTCACACCATAAAGTGACACAAAGATTTATCATTTGGAATCCATACGAAGATAACTCTTCCACCAGGTCCTGCTCAGCCATGTCTACAAAGGGTGATGGGATCACTTCCATCCATTCTGCAGAGAGCCCCCCTGGGGTTGATGAAGAAGCACTTTACTAGGCTATATGAAGGCCTTTCTAATCATTTCTTTACAAATATGTTAACCTAAAGTGTATCATTTCATACAGTTTTAGCAATGATGACAGGTTATAACATTAAAAGTATCTTTTTCTCAAAACCTGCCATGACAGTTTTCTTGATATTATGAAATGACCTTAAGGAGAAATGATATAATTTAAACATGCTTGTCAAAATTTCTGAGGTATATATATAAAGAGAAGGCCATTTCCTCCCACCCATTTTTCATCAAATTCAGCAGAGTAGGAATTTCTTTTGAAAATGCATCAGATTTCTTGTTCTGCATGATGTGTTGATGCACTTATTGCTTTTTGTAAGCATTAATATGCAGTTTACCAATGATTAGAACTAAACTAGTGTCTATTTTGAATCCTCTAAAGCTAGTTGCCTCTGACATCTTGGCACATATATCACACATTTACACTTGGTACACATCTACTCACACAACATTGTTAACATCCACAGGATCAGGCAACAATATACACACACAGTCCTCATTCTAAGGGAAATAGAGATGTTAGATACATTTTATACTTTCTAATGCTAAATAGTGAACACAATGCAATCCAATATATTTTCCAAGCTTTGGCTTTGCAGTCAAAAGCCTTACAGCCAAATTTATTGCCTGAGTATGGTAATCCACTCAATGCAGATGTCTTAGAGCCGTTATTTCAATTTCCTTTAGGAAACTTAGTTATATTTATCCCTAAATGATTTATCTCATACTATGCTGTAGTTTGTAATCTGCTTCAAATTCTTTCAGTAGGTCAAAAAATCAAATACAAACAATGAAAGTAAGTTTTTTTTTCTTTATGCATAAATGTATATCTACTTTTAATTCCAGCAGTGAATAAATGTGGATTTCATTGGTTGGAACTGCAGATAGAATATCCTGAATGCTTTTCCTTGTAGGAGTTTATTCCCATTAAACTTGCTTCCGGTAACTAAGTGTTCAGAATATGTTTTACCTCTGAGATCTTCATTAGAGTTTTCGATCTTAAGAGCCAGTTGTCCTAATGTTTTATAGTAAGTGGATAAATTCATATGTTTTCACTGGACCTCTATTTTTTGAAAATTCACTTATTTAAAATAAATAACAATGACGTACATGGAGAATAATCTACTCAGCGGTAGACTAGCATAAACCTGCATTTTTCATGAGTTTCATAATATTCTTATTTTACCACATCAACCTGTAGCTCTAGTGCAGACATTATTAAATCATCAGCATGAGGCTTTTATTTTTGTTCCCAGCCAAAATAAATTTTTTTTGTAAACGTTATGATTTCCCATGAATCTATGAATTTTGAAACTACTGAGTGCTATAAGCAGTGTCCTACTCTAAGGATTAGTGGGAAAATATTTGGGGTTTTCTAGCTCTGACTGAAAGCTGGGTGAAATCAATTATTTAAGCACTATAAACCAAGGGCTTGGGTCTCAGACAACGATTACAAAGCAGACACACTTTAACACCCAGAACAACCATGTGGATCTTGTTGACTCCTTTACCATGGCCAAAGGGTGAATGAAATATCATTCCTGTCTGTTGATGCCATGGAGATTCCTTCAATCTAAGAGCAGCTGGAGCTTCCATTTACACACACACACACAAGCGCACACACACACACTTCTTTTTAGTTGTACAGATGTTAAATATAAAGATTTTCTACAGCTTTTATTAAAGTCATCAGAAAAACAATTGTCTTTTTTTTCCTACTGTATTGCAATGGTTTCCTTGGTCTCAAACAATTTCTATAAAATCATAAATGTCCATGTTTTTTTAAAAAAATTGCTTTTTATTGTGCCCTAGAAGGAGTCCAATACTATGAAAAAAATTATTGAGGATTTGATGTGATTTTTATAGACAGTCTAATTTTTTAATTCTTGGAAGAGACATGCTTGATGATGCCTGTACACTTAGCAGTTGTACTGACCAATGTTTCACACTGTAGTCAGATGAATATTTCAAATAATTGTTTTTCAGGTTGCTAAGACTTCTGATTTTTTTAAAAATGTATTTTAGATGGTATTTGGTAATATTCGGGAGGGGTGAGGTAGGGAGAAAACCTTAGAGGAAGAAATAGAGGTGTTCACAAACAATCATGTTTAGAACTCTTATGTAGAAGATTAGCACAAGCTTAGTGGCTTTGAAATCTAATAATCACATAAAGCTCCCCTCAAAGCAGTTGCAGCCTTTGGTGTCAGATTTTTTTTTTTCGTCTAGATCAACCTGAAGTGATATATCAAGATTAAGGTACATTTCAAAGAGAAATTCTTTAAAAACAAATCATGGTCATTGCTGGTTAATCATTTAAATCATAAATCTTGTGTGGTGCATTAACGGTGACCAGACGTCATCATTGAACCAAAAAAAAAAAATTTTCCCCTTGTCTGTAGTGATCAGTGTGAGGTTTTAGAATCAGTGTGAGGTTTTAGAATCTCAATTGAGTATCTTCTGGTGTCTAGGATTTAGACTAGAGCATAGGACTTCAAATATTTATTTATTTAGCCTTAAAAATTTTTTTGTGAAATTAGAGATAACCTCACACATTTATTTAGTTAACTATTTTAAAGATTTTATTATACATATAAATATTGCAAGTTAAAAATACTTCCAGCATATTGTAAATGATCACAACTAAATTAGAACTGTTACTTCATTTATTCAAATGTATCTTACAGAATTAAAATACTATAGCAAGTTGATATGTATCATTATGTATTGTTAAAAATACGTAAAATATATCTAAATGCTTTCTATTGACCTTCCTACTATATATACTTCTGTGCAATAAGAAAACATGTACATATATGTGTTTAATTAAAATCTAATATTTTAAATTTCTTGTGGTTACAAATCTCTAATGAAAGATTTTTTTCTGAATTGAATTTGCATTAGAGTTATTATTATACACCATATATAAAAAACACTTATACATAATAAAATTCTAAAAAATAATAATTAGATCTAAAAGTAAAAATTTTGGTAGTACATATTTTTTTAATAGTTAATTTTAAAAGTATAATAACATATAGTATTACAGTAGTTTCAGGTGTATAACATACTGATTTGACATAGTGATACCTTACAAAGTGATCATAATAATTAGTCTAGTACCCATTTTTTATTAGTATGATGATGATTATGTTCCTATATATATGCTGTATATTGCATTCTCTGTGATTTATTTTATAACCAGAAATCTGTACCTCTTAATTTCCTTCCTTTTTTTGCATATTCCTCCACTCCCCTCTCACCTCTGGCAACCATCAGTTTGTTCTCTGTTTCTGAGGAGATTTTTGTTTTGTTTTCTTTGTTCATTTGTTTGTTTTGTTTTGTTTTTATATTTCACATATAAGTGAAATTATGTAGTAGTGCATCTTTTAATAGATTTCTTAATGAGTGAAGTTAAAAAAATAATTTATGTATTCACATATTACTTGTTTGATTTAGAAAGTGATTTAACACAATTCTAAGTATATTATTTTTCACTTGCTTAGATGTATGTGTTCAGAAAATTTGTCACACAGGTAAGTGGGTAGAAATAGATGTTTTATTATTAGAATTTGGCATAATCTTTTTAAGTCCTTCCTAGTTATCATTCCAAATCACACAGATTATTAAAAATAATCTTGATAACAGATCACTACCAGTTAGGTTTTCCTTCAATTTTGTTCAAAACAAAGAATTATTAACTACCTGACTTACAAAAAGATTTGTTTCCTGTCATTAGTCATTTCCTTTCCGAGCACCAACATTAATATTTTTATACCTCTGTTTGGCTTCCCAGAAATTTTTACATACTGAAATAATGGACTGTGGCAACTTTGAGATGGGCACAGGACTATCTTGAGAGGGAGATTGGAAAGAAGGTCTTGAACCTCAATCAAAAGTATGTTCTCAGGAGCATTGACTTAAGACAGTGTACACCTGAGAGTTAAAAAAAAAAAAATGAAAGTTGAGAATCTGAAAGCTCATGACTAGATACCTTTTGTAAAAGTCTTTATACATACCTATGTATATGCATACCAAAGATTGATGACAGCTGATTCAGAGCAGTGTAATTTACCACAAAGAACTTCTCTTCTTCATGTCAGATTAAATAACTGTGTGGTCATAATCACAGTTTAGGTATTTTTTATTTTTGTCATGTAAATGCATAGCCACTTTTGAAGGAAGTAAGAGGAACTAGGACAACATAAAATACTCCTGGCAGGATATTGTGGTACAACAAAGGATTAAATTTTTATAACTAGTCTTATAACATATATATATATATATATATATATATATATATATATATATATATATATATATATAGGTTCTTTGACTTCCAGATTAGCATTATGTAAGACATTTTTAAAAATGAGTTTAATTTGTAGAAAGGTAAGTAAGATTTATTCAAAAGTTTATGTATTATTCCATGTTAAAATACAGGAGATACTGGAAAATATTTAACTTTTAATTCACCAATAGATTAGTACAAATTATTTATGTGGAAAGTCCAACTAAATGAAGCCTGTTTCTCTTTACAATGCTTTTCATTTTAACCATATCTCCTTTAGTCATCATCTTTCTAGAGTAAATAACTTTTTCTTTACCACTACCCTCATTCAGAAAGCTATTCATATCTCTGAATTTTAATTGCTAAACATTTCTCATCTCTTGAAGTCTTTGTTGCATGGTAACTAAAAGTCCAGAGCATATTTGTAATGATAAGTATGCTATATTTGTACTATGGTTGGCTGTTTCTCTTTGAATTAAAAATTTACTTTCAATGAGGTTTGATGTTTCCTTCCTTCCTTTCTCCCTCCCTCCTTCCCTCCCTTCCTTCCTTCCTTCCTTCCTTCCTTCCTTCCTTCCTTCCTTCCTTCCTTCCTTCCTTCCTTCCTTCCTTCCTTCTTTTCTTCTTTCCTCCCTTTCTCCCTCCCTCTCTTCCTTCCTTCCTTCCTTCCTTCTTTTCTTCTTTCCTCCCTTTCTCCCTCCCTCTCTTCCTTCCTTTCTTCCTTCCTCTTTTCCTTTCCTTCCTTCCTTCCTTCCTTCCTTCCTTCCTTCCTTCCTTCCTTCCTTTTTTTCTGTCATGGCACATGAAAATAATTTCTTCTTGGAAATGGCAATAATAGGTGGTCTTTTTTATAGTGTCATGATAAATATCAATGACCTCTTACTATTAAAATTAATAAACAACTAACAACCTTATATGTATGATGCTTTTTATACAGTTAATATCAAATACTTCTAACTACCTTATCAGAAAATATACCCTTCATGTTAGGAATGAGAAAATTGAGATTTAGAAAAGTAGTGTATTTTTTTCAAAATACTTATAGATCAATCTAGGATAAAAAAATCCAGCTTTTTTTTTTTTTTACTCCAAGGTTGTGCTTGGTTTCAATTATTTTCTGCAAAATGCTTTCAAGTTATAGCTTTAAAGTTGTTATTCCATGTTTCTGAATTTATTTATCCATCTTATGTCAATAGCATTATGACTTTATTTGAAGACTGATAGACTCACATAGTGAGAATAAAATTTTCAAGCTGTATACACCCATCTCTCACTAAAATTAAAACATATATTTAATAAATATATACTCTGATAGACTGGTAACTGGAATATTGTCTTATTTCCATGTTCCTGAGTCTTTAAATTCATATCTAACTAATTAGTAGTCAACTCTTTCTAAGATTATAAATTTTGCTTTCTGTTTTATTTCTCCCCCAGGACTCAAGTCCCACCCCTGAGTTCCTGCTGGGTTAAAAAGTTTTTACTGTTTTAGATATTTTTTTAATTTTTACTTTTATGCATCCAAATCCTATCTGTTCTTAGGTATGCATTGCAGTGTTTCATTTACCACTGGAATACCCTTTTCTCCTTTACTATTTCTTTACTATTTCTTTACTATTGCTCCTGTGTATTTTTAGAATTGTACCCACCACCTGCTTAGCTTTCTATTAGCCCTTATAGTTAATTTTTTCTTGCTTCTCAGAATCTGCTTTATTTAATTATCATATATTTTTTTCTATCTGTAGTAGTAGGATAGGTAATATGTCAAAATTTGAGAAAAAAAATAGAGAGTAAAATAAATGCACAAAAGCTATCAATACAGAAATGACAGAATATATAAGTATCCTGAAAGAGGCACATAGAAATCACTAAAGAGATTTAAAGATTGATGACATCTAATTGGGTATTAAGTCCATAATTTTACTTTAAATACTTTAGCATAGATGATGTAGTCTTATCTCTCTCTTGTTTTGAGTAAGTTAAACCTCAGTTGCTGAATTCTGCATTCTAATAGGGGATTTATACTTCAGGTGTGTCAGCTAGTATTCTAAGGAGGAGGCCCATGATCCAGCTATTGCACGTGCTCTTGTCTCTATCTCCATCAACACCTTAGGCTTTTGTAGCCACACAATGAGTGTCAGATAATAGTTTTAATTTGAGTTAGATTTTTTTATTACCATAGTAAGTGTTAATTAGTAAAATTAAAGTTGTTTAAGATATGGATTAGTTTAAGTGTTTCAGACATGTTCATCTTTTTGAGAAATGTGTGTAAGAATCCAGGAAGGCCAATAGTCATTATTCTTAGAGATGATGACCTAGCTCAGTGGCATATAATCCATTTACATTGTTAAAATTTATTGAAAATCTCATAAGAATATATATGATAAAAGCGAAAAAATTAAAATATTAATTAATTAATTAAAAAATTGTGATGGATTGTGTTAAACACAAACACTTGTAGAAAATAATTTTATTCTTAAAAACAAAAAATAGAAAGAGTGACATTGGTTTATATTTTTGAAAATCTTAGTGTCTGGACTATGAGGTGGCCCTTGGATTCTCAGAGGTTCCTGCTGTCAGTTGTTGAAAACATTGTTTTAGTTGAAGCATATAAAGAAAATTTATCCTCATACCTCATCTGACTTATGCAGCTAGAAAATAAAAAGTAGTTTAATAGCTTTTGCAGATAATTTTGGATTTTTTTTTGGTATTATATCACAACATAACAAGAGGATGTTTATTGAAGATTAGTTGCAAATGTGGAATCTGAAATGATATCCATAAACATTTTCCATTCTGCTCCATTAAAATGTTGGCCTATTTTGCACTCTGAATGCAACTTTTATCCAAGCAAAATTTTGTAATATCATGCATTGGTCATTACAAAATATCTGTGCACTGATTTACTCAGATCTTCCATATGTTAACATACTTCATTTTGCAATATAAAAATAATCACAGTCATTATCGCAACCACTAATCTCATGAGAAAATTTTATAAATATTGGGAAATAGCTAATATAGTGAAGAAAAAGTTCTAAACTTCTAAATTTCACTTGAAAGTTCCAATTTTATTACTGGCAACAAATATTGTCAATTGCTTTCTTTGAAGTAACAGGCTTACTTCATTTATTTTTGTGGAGATGACTGCCAAATCCCTAAGATTGAATACCCATATTTTGTCTTTAATTTATTTTCAAGTAAGACTAGTGTTTGATGATGAAAAAAAATATAAATTCAGTCCCAGCTCAACCACACAAGTGGTTTACCTGAGACAGCGCTCAGACTTAGGTATACAGCATAAGTACATCATACTAATTTTCAATTTTACACACAGAACATTTAAAAAAACAACATGCTCTCATGTGTCAAGATTTAATAAAATTAACAAATTTTATTGCTTTCTCAAGGACATTTTTAAAGTGCAACTTTTTTCTTTTCCCTGCAAATGCACTGGCTGTGGAGAACCTAAGACTCCTAGCACAGTTTGGCAGCTCTGCTTTTGTACCATCAGTCGTAAATGCTGAAACACTAATAAGAGGCAAATAGCATCTTAGTATTATTACAGAATAGCTTGACTTTGTGTATTCCCCTAAGGAACTTTTGGTATCACATAGTTAAATTTTAAAAAGTTAATTTTATCCAGAAATAAAATTAATACAAAAAAAAATAGATTTTCCTCTGTAGGTATCATGAAAGACATGAATTTGCTTCTAGAATCTTTCTTTGGTTAAAGTGAAGCTTTCCTGACTAGTAGTGGCTGGACCTCTAAGGATACAGAAAACTGGGCTTCACTAAGGTTACAGGACAGGAATGGAAATGACACCTTGTATATCAACTAAAAGTTATTGGTGACTACAGTTTCTACCAAAAACAGCTTTAAAGTTCTGCCTGACAAGTCTGGATATAGTCAGTTTATAACATTTGAGAAATCAGAAAATGCTCATGAAAAAGAAAGCATTTGTCATCTAGGTGGTTCTACATATAAGATATGAGACTTTGGACAAGTTATTCATGACTATATCTCGGTTTCTCATCAAAGACAGAACTACCATCTAGGGTTGTTGAGAGGAATAAATGAACTATCATATGTGAAAAGTACTTAGTTCATATAACATGTAGAGAGTGTATAGTTCAATGCTTGGAACATAATGAGCCCTCTCTAATGCCCAGTGCTACTCATCACTATTCATCACTCAACATCACTATTGTTAGATGTGGATTGGTCAATGATAGATTTTGAGTGGCATCAGAGTCACATAGAGAAAGACATAACCAGTATTCAAAAAAGCAGAAAATAATTTGGTTAGGTTGAAACATAGGAATGTACAAGAGAAAATATTGAGAGGTATTGATGGAAAAGTTGATTAAAGAAGATTTTACATGTTAGAATAAGACTTTAGAATTTAATTTCACAGGTAATTGGGAAACTGTTAAAGTCTTTGAGTGATACAATTTGAGGTCTGCTTTGTTTGATTAATCTGGTAGCAGGGTATGTATTGCATTTCATAGAGGTAGCTGAAGATAGGTACAGCACCTGGACTCATGGAATTTACCTTGCCATTTTGACACAATTGGCTATCAGATTTCAATTTTAAAAACAATGTGAACCAAAGTTTTGAAAGAGTGAGTCGCAAATTAAGAATTGTTGCCACTGTAAAATGAGTAATATGGTTGAAACTTCTTTGGGTCAGTTAGTTTACAGCCAAAAACTAATGGAAAGAAAACACTGCCAAATGTTAATTATAATTTGTACCTACATAAGCTCTTTTGAATTTTATTTTATTGTGCTGGAAGAAGTTTAATATTTGGTCACAAAATTATTTTTTATGCTAGGTAGATATAAAAGTTAGGAAAAAATTCCTTTTGGATTATGGTATTTCTATAGTTTTCTCATTTTTAAGCAAAGCTTGGACTACATAAAAGTAGAATGATAAATCTGTTTCTCTTTGCTCCCATTTTCTTATAGAAATTCAGTGACTAGTTCTTAATTCCTTATTGTCTGGACCCTGAGAATACAGTAATAATGGATTGCTATAGATATGTGGTAAAATTATAATATAAAAATAATTATGTGGTCTTGGTCACTATTACTGAATAAAAAAAAACAAAACAAAAGGGAAAAAAAAACAAACTCTAAATTCACCACTGCAATATAGAAGTATCCTTTTCTAGACAATGTTTTCAGTCAGGAATAGTTGGAAATGATCAGGTGACACATTCTTTTATTTTTTACCCACAGGAGACAAAGTTACATAATTATGGGTACATATGGATTCATATTTAAATAAATTTGTGTTGATCATGTGTGACTAAAACAGAGCTATTTTCTAATTCAAATATGGCTAACATGATTAGAGTATTCTCAGAATAGAAAAAGAGCCCTAAATGTGACTGAGCAATTACGTTTGGTATTCTGGTGTGGAGCAAAATTGTGCTTCTCAGGGGGCTCCATGTGTTGGCACCACCCAGCTGTTTGAAGAATTTGCTTGATGAAAGCAAAAACCAAAAGAGAATGAGGGAAAACAGGTGGTGTGTCAAGAGCAGTGTTTCAGTGTGACATTTGCAGGTGGCTCTGGGGATTCAGGATCAGGCTGACTCACTTCAAAGGAGTCTTCCTTGGGGTGCTTTCCAAGTTTGCTAAAACTAAATGGGAACCGAAAGTGTTAAAAGAATCTTAAGAATAGAAAGAGAGGGAAAGAAGCATATGAAGACATCCATAAACTTCAGAAAGGATTTGATTCCCTTGAAATATATTATATATTAATCTATATTAATATATACATAATTATACCTATTACTATTATTTTAGTATAATATTAAAATTATGAAATACTGTGTTTCATCATGTCTGTAATTAAAAGAAAAAATACAAAAAAAAAAGAAAAAGAAATCTTTAAGACTTCCTATTGTCTTTTATTGTTGTCTCACACCAAACCAGTAGGGTGTGCTCATAACTCAACATTCTACTTGTGGCAGCCCACCCGGACCCTTGGTATTTGTAGTAAACAAAAATTGCATCCATTTAAGAGGTAAAATGCCCTGTTCACACATTGCTCTTGCAGACACTTTCATGCCCCATTAAAATGAAATGTTAAGATAGACTTTGCTTGCTTTTGTCCTTCTGCTGGAATGTTGATCGATCTCTTTTCTAATTCTTTTCTTCAATTTTCCTGGGTAGCAATCCCTCAGTCTAGGTACCAATTTCTGTCTTGTCTCCTGAGTTTCTCTTTTAGACAGCTAGCATTCTTTAGAATAGTATAAAGGAATCCTTTTGGTAAATAAACACTTTTGCAGAATGGGTACAAACTAAATTATGTTGCTAAATTATGTCTATGGTTCATCTGCTGTTACCTAAAAGAACAATGTAGAAGCTATCGAGTCATCTATTTTATTGCTTTCAACTTGAACAGGAGACCCCATTTCTCTTGCTGAAAAGTAAAAAGCAGTTTGGCAATTGGAACTCAGAGTAGAACTAAGAGGCAAAAATTAAGTATGAATACAATTCTTTCCAAGATAAAAATAGACAGCAGAACATTGCATTGGCTTTCCCTAAGACTTTTTTTTTTTTTTGTAATTTTTGGAGGTAGAATACTCTTAGTGGCCTTCACTAGATGTACACGTGAAAACTTGGCTGAAGAATCCTGACAAAATAGTATGAGCTCAGTTGCCTCCGAACACTGTTTGGTTGATGACTGTATGGACACTATTGTTTAATTCCATCTGGCATAGTTGAAAATAACTTAAACACTTCAAACCATATCCAAATTTAGAATGATTAACAGTACATTTCTCGTATTGCTGTTCTAGGTCAAAGTTCATTCTTCTACTTTTAAGATAAGATATACCTGGATATTCTAAGACATCCTATGAGTCTCATCTATGTGTCTTTATTTGGAGTATTAATATGTTTTTTTTTAATGCAGTGAAATCAGTACATAAAAAAGAGTTCACACAAAGTATGAGGCTTTATAATTGTTAAGACCTTTATTTAAAAACTACTGTATGCATGGTTCTACACCATTTTTTTTATAAGGTACTTGAGCATCCATGAATTTTGGTGTTCATGGGAGATCCTGAAACCAATCCCCTACACATACTAATTGATGGCTTGTAGTTAGGTTTTTGCGGGAGTCAAAAGTTATCTGTGAATGTTTGACTGTGTGGGAGTCAGCCTTAAGGGTCAACTCTAATTTACTGAGGGGTGGACAGTGCAGTAGTGAAAACAGGTATTCCATTCATGCTCTCCCTTTCACAACCTTTCTTAAAGCCAAGTGAGGGCCATATAACTAGTTCTGGCCAGTGAAATGTTTGCAGAAATAGCATGTTTCAGTTCTGGACTGAGACAGTTAAGAACCAGTGTGCTTTTTCATACCTGTCTTCCACTGCACCCAATCTTGAAGGCCACAAGTTCCAGATGTCATGGACAATAGATAAATAAGAGCCATCCAACGTGTATCAGACTTTATTGAGTGAGAAACAAAACTTGTGAATGTTAAGCTTTGAGATTTTGAGATTTTCCTGTGAGTGGTAAACACTAGCTATCCTGATTAACATGAGAATCCCAGTTTTCTTTAATGAATGAAAAAGTTTAATTCACCTTTTACTTATTTATTTCTGAATAAGTAATACATTCATAGAGTTCATCATTTAAAAAGTCAATGAGATATAGAGTGAAAAATCTTTCATTTCTGAACATCTACCATCCATTTCTCTGCCTGAGGCAAGCAATAATTAATAATTTCTCATACATATTTCTAGAGATGTTTCACTTATATATAAACATTCATAAATTAAATTCTCTCTTTTACACAAGTGGAAGTGTATATACATTATTCTGCATTCTGCTTTTAATTTATGAAGCCTTTTTATATATTAGGGAAATTTACCTTTTGCCTGTTATATGTGTTACAAATATCTCAGTTTGTTACTTATCTTTTGTCAAATGCTTTCTTAATGAAAAAAAATTATTTTATTTTAGTTCAATTTGTGCATCAAGCTTGGAAAAAATCTCTTCAAGATTATTTTTTAAAAATTCTCTCTTGTTTTCTCCTCTATTATTTCATTTTTATATGTTTAAGATATTGATATACCTGAAGTAAGGCTTGAGGTATGGGTCCAACTTTAATCTTTTCCAGATAGCTACCTGGTTGTCTCAATTTTATTAAACACTTTTCTCACTGATTTGAAATGCAATCTTTATCGTATCTACTTTTCCAGATGTCCTTGGATCTATTTCTAGACTCTCTGTTCTATTCCATTGATCTGTCTCCCTATGGTGTGCCAGTATCATTTATTTTTCAGCCCATGCCAATATGGCTTTTATACATATTACTTCAGCGAAATTTCTCTTATTCCAAGATGTTTACTCTAACGAATGTTTTATGTACTGGGGAGGTGCTTGCCATGTGTGGCAAGTGAAGAAAAAGAAACTAGATCTATAAAGGAAGGAGGCAGTGATATAGAAAGAGGAGCACACTTGGAATCATTGTACTTTCTATTAGCAAGCCAATGGGTTGTGGCCCAAGTTAGTCATTTCTTCTTCTTCTTCTTCTTCTTTTTTTTTTTTTTATACCTAGGGCTATAGAAGTGAGGCTATATATAGCACTGACAAGTAAGCATACTAATGGGTGTCTACATTGTTTAAAATCTTTCTCTTCTTGGTATTTATCTTGAATAATCTACTGACAACTTTAATTCTTTCAAGTTAGGAATGGGAAGTGGCTGGTTACATATTTTTCCCTCAAGAATGACCCAATTTGGTCCAAAAAAATTAAGAAAGATTTGAGACACATCGTAGTAACATTTTATAATTCTCATTTTTTAGTTACTCAAAGTTCTTGGAGATTGATTGACCAAATACAGTTTCATAGTTGTTGATATGATTTACATGTCTCATTAGATATCTTCGTTATATAAGGCATGAGAAAGTCTTTGTGAGAAATGAATAATTCTGAATAAGAGCATAAATGAACTAGAAAATATTTTCAAAATTTGACCAAAATTTTCAAAAGAAAACTCCTGAATATATCACTGTTTCTTCATAATTTTCTACTTCATTTAGGAATTTTTTAGGAAACTGTAATGGAAACTTGATTATAATATTTGAAATTTTTCAAAATAAAATTATTCTAAATTAGCTCTAAGTATAAATAGTAATCTTATATTTTTCTTGGAAACAGACACTAATCATCTAACTCTTATTTTAGAATTTTTTTGGTTTTTGTCTGTATGCTTTAATTTAACTAAAATATGACAGAAGATATTACTAATGAATAAATATTCATAGAATTTCTTCTTTTCTCAGACTACCATAGAAAATATTATTCTCATCCTAGTTTTAGTCCTATTAAAGAACATTTTAGTTTCCTGTTACCAGGATAATGCTGTGTATCAAGTCATCTTAAATCTTAGTAACTTAACATAGCAAGAATTTATTTACCTCATCTATTCATGGTCAAAGATTTCAGCTAGGTTTGGTGGGGTTATTCCTCTGAGTGGAATTATGGACAGGTTTTGTGTAGACTGGTTGCCAGCTAGGATCGCAGTGATATCTGGATCAACTATCTGTCATCCTCTGGCAGGCTTTTTCATGGAGATTTTCCCATGGTATTGTCAAAGATCAAGAATGAGAGCAAATTCAATTAGACAGCTGCTTTCTCAAGAGTCTGCTTGTGTCCCACTTCTCAAAATTGCATTGGCCAAAGAAAATCACTTATCTGAGACTTACATTAAGGTAGTTGTGAACTATAGCATTTCATGTGAAAGAGCATAAACAAACACAAGAGGAGTGAAGAACTAGAGTCATTAATAAAATCAATTGATCATAGTGAAAAATAATAATGTATTATAGGGAAAATGCTGATCAATAATCAATTATTATAATTAATGCCCAAATATTATAAGACAGAGAGGAGGAAAGAAAGCCTCATAGACTGGAAGTAGAAGAAGAATTGTTTACTTTTGGGTAGAGAGCATGAATGAAAAAAAAAAAAACCTGGGAGAAAAGTGGAATGAAAACAAGGGAACTTTAATGGGTATTTCTAAAGGCGTTTTATTTCAGTCATTTCATGTCATCCAAGGGGTCATAGAATGAAATTTCTCTTTAATCACTTCTGGTTCTGAAGTTATAATCTGTGTGTGTCACAACTCCATGACTAGACTGCATTGATCTGTAGATTCATAAATGTTTGTTGCAGATACTCTAGCTTGCATGCTCTTCATCGTACTCCTCTTCTACTATTTTAATGATACGTTATTTAGGTCTCAAATTCAGTGTCCTCTGGGAAGTTAAATGCCTCTTTAAGTGTGCTAGTTATAAGTATTGTCTTGCAGCTCCCAACTCATCCCTCTATACTTTACTTTGTGATGCTGGGGCTAGGACTGTGCAGGCAGGTGGTAACTTAACCTTTATAAATAAATACCTTTTAGGTTCTGCCAATAGGAGGCGCTAAAAGGAGCCTGAAGGAAAAAGAGGCTTGCTCCTTCCTGATGGCTTACTGCACTAACAATTCTTGATTCCAGCATTTGATGTGAGTAGTAGCAGTTGATACTACTTGCAATTTTTTCTATACTTGAAGAACCAGCTTCACTATGCTAGTTCAGAGGTATAAGCATCAGTTGGCTGATGCTTCCTCCATGGAGGTCTGAGTCCCAACTCTACAGGATGTTGTGTTGTTCCTCTGAGCTCTTGAAGCACTATCACCAGTAGTTAACTGTTTGTTTTAGGCTTGAACTAACGTGTAACCTAAACCAATTTAACCAATTTAATTTCAAGGGTTAAAGTTAAAGAGATTCTAAGGTTACAATCCCTTCTAGAATTGTCCTAATATATTTTTTTTCTGTTCAATGCACTCCCTCTCCACATACATAAAACTTATTGAAAAGCGAAACAATTTCAAGTGTTTAATTCAGAAGCCATTTTTTATGTAAATTATTCTAGATAAATGATGTAGAATTATTAAGTTGCTAAGAAGAGGAACTCTTTCCTAGAAGGTAAGTATAAAAGTGAGATGACCCATCAAAGTAGAATGAAAAGCATTGTTGAAATGAACAGAGATTGCTTATGTGAGAGTATGTTGGAAATGAAAGAGTGCACTTGTAAAAGAAGACAGATTTTGATGAACACTAAAGTCACTCCTTAAAATAGTAATTATTAGCCGTTTCTTTTCTGATTCCAGAAGCTTCCAAGAGTTTAATTTTAACTTTTATTTTTTTAATTTGAATTTGTTCAGTTAAGTGTGACTTTCTTCTGGTTGATTGATTATCTTCCATTTGTATTACCCTCAGAATTTACTTTTAATTGCTGGTATTTATAGTAATATCTTGGTATACAGTACAGATTAAAGTGGCTAATGCTGAATTTTGGTATTTAAAGTAAAATAAGAATTATTTTTCTAAGTGCTTATTGGTCCCCCTTGTCCTAGCTATAAACACAAATTTCTAGTGAACAATCGAACTTATGGAAAAGGAATAAGCAACATATAGATTGGCTGGCTTTTCTAGAATGGCATGGGGATGTGGAAAAAAAAAAGAATGTGCCTTTTTCTTTTCTTTGACTTATTTATGATTCTGTGTTGTCTGTGAACCTGGACACTTTAATAGTAGACATATTTTTATAAGTGGAATTGCATATTATATACTGGCGATGCTATCAAGCGTCCTATCAAGCTCTCTGCTGTATTTTGATTAAAGATTTGCCATAAATATTTCATTTAAAAATTCAGGGATAGAATGGCACACCTATTTTCAAATAATTAAAAAATATTTGAAAAAAACAATAATAATAATATAACCAAAAGTTTTGAGGATAAGAAAAACCTTGCTTATTCTATTATTTCTTCTCAGAAAAAATGTTTTAATGTTTTTTGTTTTTGTTTTTTTTTTTCAAAATTAAAGTTGAATTCTAAATCATTCTATTCTATTATCTAATAAATTTAGGGACTAAATTGTGCAGAATTTTCAAACAATACTAATGCACAGCTTCTCTGTTCTTTCTGTTCATGTTACCCACCCAACCGCCCAAAGAGGTAAAATTAAAATATTTTCACTTATCAAATAATTTAAAATTTTAACTTATTTATTTATTTGTTTATATTATAAGAACACTTAATATGAGATTTATCATCTTTACAAAATTTTAAATTTACATTGCAGTGTTGTTAACTATAGGTACTATATGGTTCAGAAGATCTTTAGTACTTATTCATTCTGCATCACTGAAACCTTATGCCAGTGGAACAATGACTTCCCATTTCCTCTTCCTCATCCTCTTACAACTACTATTCTATTCTCTGCTTCTATGAGTTTGACTATTTAAAATAGCTACATAAGTAGAATCAGACCATATTCATCTCTCTGTAACTGGCTTATTTCACTTAGCATCATGTCCCCAGCTTCATTCATTTTGTCACATATGGCTGGATTTTCTTTTTTTTTTAAAGGCTGAATAAAATTTCATTGTATTTATATACCATATTTTATTTAACCATTCATCCATTGATAAACATTTAGGCATTTGGTTTATTTAAATACCTTGGCTACTATAAATAATATTCAATACTTTCGTGCTAGTTAATATTAACCAAAAGAAATACTAAAGGGATTTTTAAGATGGAAGTATTATGATTGCAGATGGAAGCCTGGATGAATTGTGAGAAAGAATGAAAGCAAAGGAAAAAGTAAATATGAGGGAATAACTATAAAAAGATACTGTATATTCAAAAATAAATATTAATGTCGTGTAGGGTTTAATATGTTATGTGGGCTGGGTGAAAATGGTGAGGGGCTTAAGAAGTACAAATTGTTAGTTATGAAATAATCATAGAGACATGAAGTACAGCATAAGCAATATGGTCAATAATATTGTAATAATTATGTACAGTTCCAAACAGGTACTGGACTAATCAGGGTATTATTTTGTAAATTATATAAATGTCTAGCCAGTATGCTATATACCTGAACTAATAATATAAGATAATATTAAATGTTAACTATAATTAAATAATAAAAATGAAAAAAATACTAAGGTCAAGTGGGGCTTAATATATACAGGATTAAAATATATGGTAAAGTAGCACTATTGTGAGAGGGAGAGTAACTGTAGTTAAGGTGTTATAAAGTATGTTATTGACTGAAAAATTCATATGTTAAAGCCCTAAACTCCAAAGTGATCATATTTTGAAATAAGGCCTTAAAAGAGATAATTAAAGTAAAATAAGGTTATAAGAGTGAGGCCCTATCTGATAGGACATGTGTCCCTACAAGGAGAAGAAGGAACCCCAGAGCTTTCTCTCTCTACGCATGAACAGAAGAAAGGTTATGTGAGTACACAGACAGAAGACAGTCATCCACAAGCCAAGGAAGCTTCATCAGTAACCAACTTGCTGGTACCCTCACCTTTGAACTCCAGTCTCCAGAACTTTGAGAAAATAAACTTGTTTAAGCCATCCAATCTCTGGTTTTCGGTCATGGCAGTCTGCATAGTCAGAATAGATAAAAGTACTAAATTTAAAAAAGTCGTAATAAATTGATGCAAATTATAATAACTAGACTAACAAGTAAAAAAAGTGAAAGAAATGTAAAGATGACATGTTAGTAGTGGGGGAAAATTAAATAATACTAAAACTTAATTGCTCTTGAAGAAGACAAGCAGGGAGAAAAATAGGTCAAAGAATAGAAGGAACGATATATAATATTTACATAAACAAAAAATAATTTGAAGCATCAATCAAAGACAATGATTAGCAGACTGGATTAAAAGTAAAAGATGCATATTTCATCTATGAAGACACAGAAAAGTTGAAACTAAAGTGAGACAACAAGATATATCATGTGAACCTTAAAGCAGTGGTTGTAAGTTTTTTGTAATGGCCCAGATTTTAAATATTTTAGGCTTTGTGAAACACAAGTGGTCTTTGTCAGACATATTATTTTGTTGTTATTCAGTTGCATCTATTAAAAAATATAAAAATAATTATTTGGTTCATATATTGGTGTTATGCTTAGGTAAATATACATTTGTAAATAAAATATCTTCCTGGTGAATTGACACTTTTATACTTATATAATGTTTATCTTTGTTTCTTGTAACAGTTATTGACTTAAAAATCTATTTTTTTCTGCTGTAAGTGTGACTACCCATGCTCTCTTTTGATTATTAAGTAGCATTTGCATGAAATAATGTTTGTCCTTCCATCTAAAGTAAATCTTTTGTAGATAACAAATATTCGTATCTTGTTTTTAATCTATTTAGCTACTCCATGTTTTTAATTGGGGTGTTTGATCCATTTACATTTAAAGTTTTTGATAGTGAAGGACTTACTACTGACATTTTGTATGTGAGAAATCACTGAGCTGTATTGTCTGTCCTCTGTGTGCTGTAGTGCAGGCCTTCTAGAGCAGGAGCGTGACACCAGTTTTCCTGTGTTCTCAGCTCCCCCCATGCCTCCAAAGCCTGCTAAGTCCCCACAGTACTCAGAGACAGGGAAGACACAAACCAGTCCCTTGGAAGGCCCCCACTCCCCTCGGAAATGTTGGTATGTTTGGTGTATGTTTCAGTCCTCTCTTTTCCATCCCAAGAAGAAACTGGGAGCTAGAAGTTTTCTCCTTATCAGGCCACACTGAGCTTTAGGGAATGCCTATGGCGAATGAGTGCCATGAATTTTCCTACCAGCTTTGATGTGGCTGGTTTTGCACTTAGCTGGTGTTCAGGAGCCCTTTAACTCATTTTTGAGGAAGAGAAGTCTAAGGCTTTCTATTTCTTCATCTTGAAATCTTTATTCCAATTTTATACTATTTCCATCCTAAAATGTTAGTGTGCTATGATTTAATGAAGGCTGGGAGAAGACATGAGACTCCTGAATTAGAGACACTGGGTTTTATTACTCACATTACAGTAAGCTGAACAATCATCAGGATATTTGGTGCCAGTTTGTCAAGCTGCAATTCAAACAGGATGACTTGAAGAAGGCCAGGTAATATCTGCACATGCGATGAGTATGTTATAGAAAAAGATAGATTTGCTTGGACCTAAATTTTTTGCAATGGATAGTAAGCATGCCTGTCTACTGTTCCAGAGACAGTCTTCCAAGTCTGTAAGAAAACCTATCTCTTGTTCTAGAAGGAGACACTATCTCTATCTTCCTAAATTGATGCTGTATAAACATCTTTCAAAATGAAGTCTAGAAGAAGGGGAATCAGGACCTGTGCTCGAAGATGTGCAGAAACACAAGAGACCCATAGAGAATTGTATCCTAATGATATTAACTAGAATAAACCATATGCTGTGCTATAAAGCAAATCATAATAAAATTCAAAGATTTAAATACATTCATAGAATATTCTCTGGCCACAGAAGGAAAACCTAGAAATCAAAGACAAAAATAATAGTAATCTGCAAAATGTCGAGAATTAAAATGTACTCTTCTAAATTGTACATAAGTCAAAAGGGAATCAGACAATTCATTAGTTTCATTAAATTAAAAGCCTTAAAACTTCTAGAATGAAACAAAAGCTGAAAAGAAAATCACAATATTAAATGTATACATAATAAATAACAAATTCTAAAAATCATCAAAGCCTCTTTCTCAAGGCCCAACAGGAACCATAGCAAAATAAAGTTAAAATCCTAAAAGAAAAGAAATAAGGAACAGAAACCAATAAAACTCTAAAATTAAGCAAATGGAAAAACCAACAAATCGAAATTTGATTATTTGCAAAGATCTATGAAATTGATGAACACTCTAGCAATACAAATTGTGAAAAAAAGAGTAGAAAACAGACACACATTACTAATATAAGAAATACAAAGATGATTTTACTATAAATTTATAGACTGGAAAATATAATAAGCAAATGTCATTAAATTAAAAAGGACATCTTGAAATACACAACTTATAGGAGAAAACATAAAATCTCAATGCTCTTGTATTTATTAAAGAAATTAAAATTGCTCAGATAATGTAATACTACACAACAACAAAAAATGAACTACTGCTACACATAGCATGGATGAATCTCACAGACCTGATAACAAAGAAAAAAAGCTAAATACCTAACAGTATGAAATGTCTGTCATCATTCTTATAAAGTTCAAAAACAAACAAAACTAATCTATGTTGATAAAAGTAAATACCGTGGTTACTTTTGTGTATTGGATAATGATTAGGTGGGGGCATAAAAAGGATTTCTGGGAAGCTGGTGGGTATGTGTATGTGTATATATCTATATCTATATCTATATCTATATATCTATATCTATATCTATATCTATATCTATATCTATATCTATATCTATATCATCTATCTATCTATATCTATATCTATAAAATAGTCTTCTAAAAATTCATTAATGACACATAAGATTTGAGTTCTTTCTTGTACACTTATTTCAAAAAGCATTTAAGTTAAAACATTAACTAAAAGAAGTTGTAGAGAAAAAGTTTTATTTCAAGAAGTTAAAATCTGAGATTGCGAAAACAATATCTTGCTCTCCTCTCTTTGTACTTTTTACATCAACAGTGTATTGGTCTTTTGGGGAAGATTATAAAATGGATAACCGTTATTAAACTCTACATTCAGGATTTGATTATGTCAGTAAAGAATTAAAAACCAGGTTTATTTTTAGTATTTAGGCCATCTAAATTCACCAGCTGACTTCAAGGAAGAAAAAAAAATTAGAGTTTATGAGGAGTCTCAGTGGGGAGTGTTTATATTAGCTACTTAGTGCTG
Organism: Macroglossus sobrinus; assembly: GCA_004027375.1. Lineage (NCBI taxonomy): Eukaryota > Metazoa > Chordata > Mammalia > Chiroptera > Pteropodidae > Macroglossus > Macroglossus sobrinus. The sequence continues at coordinate 26,984 of PVKZ01002400.1, forward strand.
CAGAACGCTGTGAGTTGGAAAACATAGGCAGATCCAATTAACGAATCCTACACCGTGGAAACAACCATATTAAGCTTTTGGACAGCTTTATGTGTAAATGTGAGAACATACTTATAGAAATGTTATCTTTTTATCTCATATAAATTAATGAGAATTTTTCTATCGTCTAGGGATTTGTGATAAAAATAGAGATATATTGGCTCCTCGTTTGTGAAATTCTCTAATAAAATTTCTTGAGAATCATTATTTAAAGGAATAATACTGGTTTTGAAAGATTAACAGCATATCAGCCTGTATGAGACAAAGAAAGAGAATACATTTTTTCACCACTCCAAACAATTCAGGGACTTGCACTTATATGTGTATCAGATTAACAGTGATTGTTGCATGTGATCAGCTGCTTTCTGATGAACATTCCAGCCACCCATCTGACTTCTCTAAATAAGGCATTGACTTGAAAAGACTCATTCATAATGGCAGACTATAGATTACTGCAGAAGTATACATTTTCAAAAAGAAATATAATCTACTCATAAACTCCAGAGTTAAAATTTCATGATATCTTTAGAGATTAGTGGAATTTGGATTGGAAAACTTGTTTCTAGAACTTTATCCTGATATTAATGACCTTATGGATCATATGGAATGTTTAGGATCAATGATTCTTAAATTGATATTCGTAGGTCTCTAAAGAATCAGAACAAATTCCAAAAAGATTACAAAAACTAGTGCTATAAAAATGTTAAGAACTCTTTGCTTACACTCAGGCCCATTAGCAAAATCTCCTATCATTACATTTGCTATTTTTTTTTCCCCTTTTGGCTAACATATATCCAACCATTCTTGCTAATGCATATTTTCAGGACTGCCTCACTTTTGTTTTAGATATCACTACCTTCTCCTAAGGTTTTCAGTCAAGAAATCAAGATGTGTGTGTGTGTGTGTGTGTGTGTGTGTGTGTGTGTGTGTGTGTGTGTAGACATGCATGCTTATATTTCTTCTAAGTTGTGCTTTGTATTGGGATTGAAGATAAAAGGAGAAAGCAAGCAGGAAAAAGATTAAAGAGTAATTGGAAAAGTTGTTGGTGAATGTGGTATAAAAATTGTAGAACCATTTTTGCAGACTAGTCATCCTTAGTAAATACACATTATGAAAATTCAAAATGTCAAGGCTCATGCAAAGGAATAAAACTTAATTATTATTTCTGAATCAAACATGTTCAGAGGGAAGTAGTCAGAGTGTCATCATAGTCATATTTTCATTCACTCATATATTCCCACAGAAAATGATTTGCATTCATAACATAAATAAAAATAAAACAAATTATGTATCAGGTATTATAAACAATTAAAAAGTGAAGTAATTATTAGAACATGTTCACTGAAGGTAAATTTAAGTGTTAGACTTTTGAAATATTTGCTTTGATGAGAGAAACTAACTAATGTTTCCTGTGGAAAGTTGTTTAAATTTTATTCCTCAGAATCATGAGCACTATCCATAAAATGCATAATAGGAGGTGAAGAAAAATACAGTAGACATATGCATATTTTCCCTTAAAATGGTAATTGTTGTATAGTTCTCAGCATTACTCCAGGCTCAACTGAAATAGACAGTCATTTTCAGAATAATATTTTTTTAGATTCTGTGAGTTTTTGGTTTTAGAATCCAAAGGAATGTTATGTTACCTAAGAAATCTTCCTCCTATCCCAAAAAGTTATTTTAAAAATTCTTAGTAAGTCTTCCTTAATTTTATTTATTCCAGAACAGGACTGTGAACCAATTAAAACTTTAAAGAGCTATTGAATCTGCAATACCTCAAACACCTGAGATTTAACCCACATTAAGTAATTTTTTAGATGAGAAATAATTGGAAAAATGTTCCATATGCTACTGCCTGGTTTTTATTGGTTTAACATGTAGATTTCCATAGACTTTTTGGAACACAGAGAGGGTAATTTAAAAATTTTTTTTTGAAAGCAGGAGGCTTTGTTTGCCAGGTGAATATTTCAGGGCTCTCACAACTCTGATAGAAAACAGCTTTAGGTCTGGATAGGAACAGTATGTGTGAAAAGTTATGATGAAACCAGAAAGAGGCTTTCTGTGACAGCGTTGATTTATACATAATATTAGAGATGATTATATAATCTGTTGTCAACAATTGATTCTGCAGTTGTCAACTCAGCAATTTTTAAGGAAGAGAGATGATGACATACGGTGAATCTTCTAATTTTGAAAAAAATATATACTGCTGAATAACTCTGGCAAAGGAATTTTTATTTTAATGCATGCTTTTTTATAAAGAAAAAAGTAGTAGAATTAAACAATTCTTAAACTCTTTGAGGAACTCAACAAATCAAATATTACCTTGTAGCCTCACCCTGATGGGCCTATAATGAGTCTCACAACTTACTCTTAGTCATCCTTACTCTCCTCCACATTTTTTTGTCTTTTTCATTGTGTTATTCACTTTCTAACTCTTCATAGTTCAGTTAATTTATTATGTTTATTGTTATTTTCAGTCTCTTTCTACTGAAAGGAATCTATCTGTTGTGCTCACTGATGTATCTCATGCTTGTAATGGTGTCCAGCACATAGTTTGATGCTCAGTAAATATTTATTAAAATCAAAGAAATTTTTATATTTGCATTGGAAAAGATAAAAATAATAGATAACAATCATTTAGCCATTTATATGTGCCAGGTACTGTCTTTATTATAGTTATATTTTCTCTTTTAATCCTCACAAAAAAACTCAGGAAGCTGACATTTAATTAGGGACTACTACTACCCTTTTTGAGAGATGAAGAGACTGAGGCTCAGGGAGGTCAGATGAAGATTAAATGGCCAGTAAAAATCAGGGTCAGGAATTGAAATGAAGTCTGTCCAACACCAGAGCTTCTGCTCTTCTGCTCCTCTCTTGGTAATATTTCATATTTTCCAGTGCTTGAACTTAAACAAGTAAATGGCAATTCTATATGGACTTAAAGGACTTCCAATTATAATGAACAATTCTAGCAGTAATTACCAAATTTGTCTATGGAAAATTGTTATTCAGTGGTAATTAGATTGCACCATTGGCTTTTATTTGCTTGTTTTCAGAGTATGGGATTTTGGAAATTCTACTTGGAGAGCACACATGGAGCCAGAAGTTTGTCACCAACTGTTTTGACTTGGCCAGAACCGACTTTTCCAAAGAGCGAGATGTAGAAATGCAGGCCAGTGATTGGTCACAGTCCTTTTCCCAGGATATGTAAGTTGGCTTGCGTGGGCAACATCAAATTCTCAACAGTAATAGGCTATGAATGGTCTTTTTTTAATTTTTATTTTTACAGTCATGTTGACAAGTTTGTTAAGACAGCCAAAGATAAAAGAGTCAGATTTTGTTTAAAATCTAAGGAAAGCTCTGAGTGCCATGGATTGCTCATTTTGTGTTATGGAATGCGTAACTCTCAGAGCAAGAGAAAATAATTATTCATTTTAATTTTGATTCACTCATCAAATGCATTTGGCTCCAGATTGTGTCAATATTATTATTAGCTACTTATTAATTTTGTCAATGTCAAGATCATAAATCAAGTAAACGAAGCATCACAATTATTATAAAACAGTAAATCCAAGTAGATTTCCAAATGACCTGGTTCTAGATCTTGATTATGAATAACTTAAAGCTATTTATTTCCATTTCTGATATGTACTTAGATTTTTATTTTAGCTGTCCTATTTATTTAATGGAGAATAATATATTTCATTACACTAACATATTAAAAAATCTAATGCATAATGGCAAAACTATTAGATATGTGCTAATAAGGGATGATATGCTACCATAAACTATAGAATAATACATAGACAAGATTTCTCTAATCTTTTTGGAAGAAAAAATACTCATACATTATAATATCAATAATAATATAATAACTATTCTTCACAGATATATTTGGATATACTGTGGAGTTACTATGAATGATTAATAATTCTTTTATCAGATAAAGATGGAATTTTTAAATTCTTGATAACATAGGTAGTAATTAAGATAGAATTGGCTTTTACCTATGGAAGGAATGTATAACATTTATTTTGAAGAAAGACAATAATTACCATTAGAATGCATCATAATTATTTCATCAAATAGCATTTGAATAAGTTTCGGCAATGAAAGAATGTTACTCAGGGGACATAGTACTCTAACAGGAACCATACATTACCTTTCACTTCTGGCTTTTTCCATGTATGTGTGTGCTCTGAAACAGACAAATCTGTTGATTTTTAAATCACCTAAAATTATTTTTAAATGTGGTTGACTTTTTATTTGTAATTATTGATAGTTAAAACATCAGAGTTTTTTTATAACAATATCAATCTTATTTTTGTTTATATTTGCTTTTTAGAGTAGACAAAATAAAGGTTTCTAATTAGAGATAGAAGATAATCTAAAATCTTTGAAAGTGTCCAGAGATTTAGTTACTATTTGTGAATGTTAAAAAATAATCAGAAGCCTTGGTCTACACTGTGCAAAATGTATAATTACTCACTTTGTGGCTCCTTTCTAGGGTTTCTCATACTCACATAGCTCTCTGATCAAACGCATCCGAACTTGCCAAACATATTTCAAAACGTTTTGTACATGATCTGAATATACAATGAGATGCCTGGAAAGTGCTCTCTGCCCTACATCAGCTGAAGCAAATGCAGAATTTTAGTACGTTGGTGGTGGGATTAGGATACCCAAATGGAACGGACTTGAGACTCAGTCAGACATGAGTTTACATTCTGACTCAGCTGCTTACTAGCAATGTGACTGGGAGCAAATAACTCACCCTCTCCAAGCCTTAGTTTCCCCATGTGTAAGAATTAGGATTACAGTTTTTACTATCTTGTGTTGTGAAGATTAAATGAAACAATGTCTTAGTGTATTCATCGAGACTGTTTATTAAGGGCCTAACTTGTGTCAATCAAAGTTCTAGGTTTCTCTGATGGATGTAGTGTTGAACCTGTTCATATGGAGCTTTAAGAATGGTGTATTAAAGTACCTATCAGAGAAAATATAATACATAAGTGTCCTGTGTCACCATGGTTAGTGCGTTATGCCTTCAGATGAATAATTTTGTGCATATCTGAAAGCCCAATGCTGTTATAAAATAGCTTCTTTCAGAATGCAAACAAAATTTATAAAGAATAAAGGAAAAGTTAACCTCAATAGATACAAAGAACCACTACCACTCAGGTTATAGCACATTATTAATAGTTTAAAAATTGGAGAAATTATGAGAAGAGTGAAGTAGTAAGATGTAGACTCTTGGTATATCTGGGTTAACTTGCTTCTGCTCCCTTCCTACCTTCCCTGTCTTACACAGGCTTCATTAACAAGGAATTCTACTATTTGTTCTGGTTCACTTTGTGGCTATTACGATACTCTGCAATTAGTTGGAAAAATAATTTTAAAATAAATCTGATGAACAGATTTACTTATAGGTCTTATTATACTCAAATCATAACCAGATGGTATTTCAAAATCTGACCAACTTAATACATTGGCAGCCGGAGTGGGTTAAAATAGATCTGAATCCTGGAGCCATCACAAAAGATTTAGCGTGTCACCCTCACTAAAAAAGAGCGATGCCAAATGATATGAAACTCCAAAGAGAAATTTCAGAGAAAGGATAAGATGTGGAGATCTTGGAAGAACAGAAACACAGATGCTCACTTTGGCTATTTTCCATTAAATAATATAAAAAGAAGCCACAAAACCAAAGTATGAGTTGGAGGGAGACTTAGGTGTTGGGATCCATCCCCCTGGAATTCAAAAAGAAAAGCCCATGGATAACGTTTTGTTATTTGGGGGAAAAAGAGAGAACATATTCCTAAGAAACTGGAAGAAAAAAAAAAGAATTTTGGGACAAGCCAATGAATGAATAAAATATTGAACTAAATTACTTGGCTTGTATTTTTTTTTCCCTTAGCTATAGTGTTTGAACTAATAGGAACTGATACTGGGCAAAGGCACAAATGAAGGAAAAAGATCTAAAACATAATTATTATTCTTTGAGGTTTTGCTTACTCTTATTAAGTTTTATTATTCTTCTACACACTCATGCTTGTATGCAAATTAGCATGTAAGAGAATCAAGGCAATTTGATGTTGAAAGCGACTGTATTTATCACCACTGCCAAAGTTCTCAATTATTGGTGGAGAAAGGACAAAGAAGTGAGGTGATCTCTCCACCAAGACTACCCAGAAGAAAGGGGCAGAGCAGGATTGCAGGTCTCTTGCCATGTACTCTTATGTTCCGTCTGCAAAATTAGTTTACTTATTCCTTGTCCTGAGCTTCAACTTCTAGACAACTCAATTATTTGGTAATTTATGTTTTCTTAGAAAATCATACATTTTTTATAAAAGTTTCAAATAAATTAGCACAGAATTGTACACACTATTATCTTTCAAATGTTTAACCATATCAATTGTTAATCTCATTTTAAATTTTATGTGTACCTCTCATCATTTCTTTTGATTTGATTGGCCCTTAAGTTTTATGTTTTTTTTTATGACCTTTAAAAATCTATTCTAACATCCTTAACTTCATTTTTCCTTCTTTTGTCTTCACCACTTTATTTTGTTTAGTTTTTTCCTCACTTTGAATATCTATTGCATTCATTTCCTCCTCTTATTAATATCAACAAATCACTTAAGGGTATACATTTGCCACTAACTACAAATGTGGTTACATCACATTTGTTTTAAAAAGCATATTTTATTGTTACTTCTTAAATAACCTACATTTGGACTTTTGGCTTTCTCCTTGACTCATTCACCTAATATGATTGAATTGAAGAGAAACATAGAGTTAACATTCACAAATGTGGGCTCTATAATTTCTGCTTCAAACAATCTCTTAATATATTCTTTGTGTAGTAATATTTACTCAGACAATTTTATATATATATATATATATATATATATATATATATATACACACACACACACACACATTAAAAACCACAATTACAAAATTTGTATCTTTATTAATTTACCCTTTATTGGTAATTGTATATATTTTGTAATATTATGTTTTTCTGTTTAAAGCTCACTAAATCATATTTCAACAAAAAGTAATCTGCTTTATTTACTGCATTTACATTGCAGCTCTATGTAGTTTCAGAATACTCTTGTACAATCCTGCTTTTCCTCAGTAGTGTTTGTATAAAAAATTGCTGACCACCATTTTATTTTTAACACTTTAGTGTCCTTTTAAATTGTACAATCAACAGACATCTGCATGGCAGGACACTGCTATCTTGCAATGCTTTTTTTGTTTTATTTTTCTAATAATTTAAAATTTTAAAATTTTGTTAGTATATTTTGTCCCCAAACACTTATACTCTCTGTATTATTAGTTTTCCAATCCAATCTTTCTTTTGGATCCTTTTATCCCAGAAATGCAAGACATTTCTTCACCCCAAACCTCCCACCTACAATCTCTGGTCTTTTATTTATCATTGTAATTCTAAAACTTTCCAATTTTTTTTAATGCCTAAATTAAAACCTGGTTAGAAATGACTCGAATCTCAAACATATGTTTTGTTTGGCACCCTCCAGTGTTTTTTTTTTTTCAATAGTTGGATTGTCTGTGTATATTACAATGTTACATATAGATTTCTGGCTTCTCTTAAAATTCTGTTGAACTGGCTCATATCGCATGGTTATGAAGTGAGGGAGTTGAGTAGCTTCTTCTGTTTTTGGATGGTAGAGATGCTCCTTAGTTCAGCATCATCAACATCACTCTCTATTCACTAACGTTACTTCTCTTTCTCACCTGCCCTCTTAAAAGCATGATCGTGAATCCAGAGATTTCCACCAAATTGTTATTAAACATTATTTATGTCATATATCTTATTTATAGATAGTTTAAATAATTATTTAAAATGTACACATATGCCATTGAACTATATTTAATATTTACTATTGGCCTTTTTATGTGATGACACCTATTTTAAAATTATGTTTGATTACTATCTAGCTGTAAGATACTGTTTTCTATTAATTTTGTCCAAGTTACACATGTTAGTATTATATCTTCTGAATACTTGCCTATTTGCAAATATCTTTCTTTCTTGTGGCCTTTACCCACAAAGGACAAACTGGCAGGATATACAACTTGGGGGATAATTTTTTTCATCTCATAACTCTAATAATTTAACTGTTTGTTATTTTTCTACCATTTAACATTTGAAAGAAGTAAATGCTAACCTGATTTTTATTAAATTAAAAAAATGTTTGGGTGCTTTTTAATTTTTTTTTATCATTTTAACTCCTTTTGTTTCCTGTACATATTATAAGATTCTATGGTTTTTGTGCTCAAAGATTACTGAGTCTTTCCAATATATATGTGGGTCATTTATTTAATATAGGAATTTTTAGTTCATAAATTTTTTATTATTGCTCTGTTAAACAGTGTGCCTTTTTCCTACAGTAGCGTCTATTAATTTGGTTGCATTATCCTTTTCTTTCACAATTATGAATTTTTACTTATTCTTTTTTATCTTTGTATTATTTTTCCTCTATATTATTCAGAAATTTATATAGCTTGCTCTTCACACTAAGATTTTACTTTTATTTTTTGTCAATTTTACTGTTTATTACCTCCAATAAGCATTTTATTATTGCTATTGTGATCTCTTCCCATTTAGTTCTTCTCACTTTTAATGGGGCGGGTGTTGAGAATCTTTTAAAATATCATATCTTTTAAATCAACAGCCTTTCCAAAACTTTTCACACCTGTATCACAGGTCTTTCTTAATCTTAGTGTTTTCTTAGTCGTGTGTGTGTGTGTGTGTGTGTGTGTGTGTGTGTGTGTTTGTGTGTTTCTGGGAATGCCATACTTTTCTGAACAATTTTTCTAGCTGCTGAGCTACTAAGCCTTCAGAAAGACATTCTCTTTTTCTTGCTCTAAAGTGTTTTTCAAAACTCATATGGTTTTCTTCTTATTATTCTCATTTGAGTGGGTAGAGATCTCTCTAGAACCAGTATTTTCCACACACAGGCTGTATGGACTGCTTCTGTTCTTATTTCATTATTTCATACAGATTTATTCCAGTTCTGTCATTGTGTTACTATACACAGCTTCTAGCCCAGTTTCTACTTTCAATCTGTAATATAGACACTAGGTTGCAAAGCAAAGGGATATATAAAAATTATCATCACCGTGTTTTTAGATTTGTTAAGGCTTTTCCTGCCATCTATAACCCTTAATTTAGGGGCTACATTTTCCAAAATGATATCAAACACCCATCCTTCTTCTTTCAACCAATTTGACTCTTTTCTTACCTAGCTGTTTCCTTTAAGCTTTAGTCTTTAAACAGATATTGGAGTGGAGGTTAGGATTAGGTTTAGGTTGAGCAAGAAAGGCACTCTAGGTTATGGATATCAAACTGTGATATCCATTCAATAGTGGGGCAACTTCTTTGTTTTGTTTTTTTTTATTTGCATGTATTTTGTGTAGCTGATCTAGCTGGCAGAGCTTAAAAGGTAACTAAAGGGTCATCTCACCTTCTTTTAAGTGGGTTTTCAGTTCAATCTAATCTGCCTTCTGTTTCATGAAATCGCTTCTGAATTGACTATTCTAATTTTTATTTTGGGTGTTATATTTTTCTGAATTTTTATAGGGTGTTGTGTTAGCAAGTTAGGAGAAACTATCTTTGGGAGGATTAGCTTGGTACTTTTTTTTTTCTTAATGTCTCCTTAAGTGACACTTAGAATTACTTGATGATCTCGTTTATCATCTCATACAATAATTATAAGTGGAAAGAGGTGAGGAGTGTGTCCAGAAGTACATACAGTGATAATAGTAACAAATTTGGAGTTATAGGAAAATAATTAATTAAGTAGCAGTGAAGAATACAAAATACATTAAAAAGTATTTCTAGGCTTCTAAATACTTTAAAACAAATCTGACATTAAGAAATTTTTTAATTATTATTTTTTAACATGGTGACATACATAATACTTTGGCTATAAAAAGGGAAATTTATTTAAAAACTCTTGACACTTTAAAAGACTCAAATTTATTATCTAAAATATTCATTTAAGTAGAATAACCAGTCCCTCAGTATTTTTCACTCTATTAGATATTATCATGCATACATCCATTCTGTACACATCCATACACATACATACATATTTGTCTTAAACTATTTGTTCCACTTTAGTTTTGAGGAAATACATGACTGATAACTAAGATCTATAAATATAGTTAAAAGCATGACAACATTGCCCTATAATAAAATGGAAGAACATAAAATACGCTCTTTACTTAGCATTTCTCCTTACTATCTGAAAAGCATACTTACACTTTTCTTTTTAGGATTTCCAGACAGCCTGAAGTCTTTGCTCAAAATGATTAACAAGTTTCTTAAACCTACATGAAGACGTTCTGGCAATTGCTGTGGTTTCCAACCACCCATTTTTCTGCCTCATTGTTTGAGGCTATGTCCCAGTGACTCTTTAAAGTTATGATCTGTCTCATTTCAACTTACTTTACAATAGCTGCCAGGGCTTCTTGCTTTTATCTGCGCTATGCACATGGTCAAATATTTTTATGGACAATCTAAGGCTAAACTCTGCCACAACATTCTTTCACCTGGGCTCTTTGACAACTATGTAGAGAATGGAAGACTAAAGAACAACATAACCTTGGGAAGCTTCACATAGAGTTCTGAATCAATGTATCATCAAGATCCAGGTCTAACTAAAGTGACTCAAGGGATTGTGTCTTTGGTTTCATGTGGTATGAAGAGATTTTTCATTATATACAATGGAGGTTCATTTTTGCATATGCAAGCATCAGTGGCCATGTGTGTGTGCACACGCGTGTGCATGTGTGTGTGTGTACATAGATAAAGAATGAGAGGGAGAGAGAAAGAAAGAGAGAGAGAGAGACAGAGAAGCTTAAGGAGCATGTGTATCTAGATGGATTGGAGATGTTTCAACACTATTCTGACATTTCAAAAAGATTAGTTTCGAAATAATAAATGGACAGGTTATCAGTACATAGAATTGTAAAATATTGAGAAGGTTTAGCATTCCATATTTATTCAAGTTACAAATATAATAATCTAATTTGTTAAAATGTTTTAACTGTATTATCTTATGATGAATTCCTAATACTACTTACTATGTAATGGTAGTACATTATTCCCAGCATCTTTTTATGATAATCAAACTGTAAATAATTTAGCTACCAATAGCATCTTTTAATCCAAGCTCAACATACATGCTTAATGAGAAAATTTATTGATGAAGAGGTATTTTGAAAAATAAAATCTAAGATTCTAAGTAGTCTAATGCCAGATTTTATAGTCTTTCAGAACAAAAAATTGGACAAGATTTAGCTGATGTCATATGTCTGCAAGCTATGATTTCTGGTCAGGAATATATTATTTTTAGAAAAGAGATAGGTATCCAAATAAATAAATACAATGTAAACTGTATTAAGTTCAAAGAGGCTTTGAGTGTAGTTTTATAAGAGGTAATTCCAAAATTTTGTCTAATTTATAACAAAGTAAGTAAAGATGATCCTTCATCAAGAATATTAAGAGTTGAGGTTGAAGAATTACATTTTATACTTGATCTTAGCCAAAAGGCTGAGAAGCAGTAAGAATTATATTTTAAGAAAAAAAAAACTATGCTTTACATTTCTTTTCTTTTTGCTTGATTACTTCATCAATAATGTGATTCTACATTTCCTGAGAATAACTTTTTTATAACAATGCTTCAGAAAAGAACTGGAGGCAAACTTCCCAGTAAATTTGTCCATACAGATTACAAGTTACATGAGTAGCGCATGTATATTTCTGTTCTTTGACTGCTGACACTTCTCAAGTGTCTTTTAGAAAGGGATAAATGCACATATATTTACAGGTCACAGCAAATCTTGGGAATTAGGTCATCTTGAATGTAAAATAAAAAGTAAATTAAGATGAGCTATCCTCGAGAGGACTTTTGAAGGCTCCTTTAGTAAAACAATTTTTTCAACATTCCAGTTTGAATACCAGCAATACCACTATTAGAAAATGGTTTTAGAACTAAGAATTTTTAGAGAATGAAAACATGTCTAATATGGTAAATTCAATCCTCTGTGGGACACAAAAGAATGGCCTTTCTTTTCCTTTTGTGAACTTCCACTCACTCAAATCGTAGTTTATCAATCATGACACCTTCCCTGCCACAGAACTGGGATCTTTCCTAACTAATTTATAGTCCCATCTCACTGAATTTAGTGACTGTCTAGCTTGGCCAAAAAAAAAAAAAAAAAAAAAAAAAAAAAAAAAAAAAAAAAAAAAAAAAAAAAAAAAAAAACCAAACAAAACAAAACAGAAACCCAAGCAGAATCAATCAAGGCCTTTTTGAGGGAAATGATGTATGCTATAAGAGAAAGGATCTCCTTCTGTGATTATAGATGCTAAGTACCATATAAGGCTACAGTTTTCCATATCCATTTTTGTTCTTCATGGACAGAAATGCCTAAAAATAATAATAATAAAAAAAGGAGTGTGAGAGAGATTTCTGATATCATTTGAAATTTTGGATCCAGTTGTGCATAAAGGTTATAAAACCACTTGGATAAACCAATTAAAGCAGCCAATAAATTCTCTTTTTTGCTTAAACTAATTGATCAGGGCAAGTGTGTGTGTGTGTGTGTGTGTGTGTGTGTGTGTGTGTGTGTTTTAAGCCAAATAGCTAGCTAAAGGCTGGCTCGCATACAAAGAGTGTTAATCATTGGAAAGACCTGAAGAGAGGTTATTTTGACCCTAAGTTATTGTTGGCAAGGGTATTTCCAGAGAGCCCACTGTATTAGGAACTTTGAAGAAACTCATAGGATATGGAGACACTCATTGGATTTGGGTTAATAGGAGGTGGAGAAGTAAGTGCAGAATAAAAGGGTAAGAGGCATGAAAATCAAACTTTGCTACAACCAACATGTTAAAAGTCTCAGAGAAATCTTATACGTTTTGCTTTCATTGCATTTTAGATATTTAATCAAATAGTAAATAATGACCCCTTATAGCTTGTGCATTTAGAGTTCTATTCTTCTTTGAGTTTTGGCAATAGAAAATCAGGAATTAAAGGAAAGAGAACTGTAACACTGTACTCCAGAATTTTTGTTGTTTTAACTTCTTTGAAACTGAAGCCATTTTGACAAAGTAATTGGGTAAATTCTATTAGCTTTCCTGTTTAATAAAATGGAACCTTTAGTATTGCAATAAACCCTGACAATTTTCTTTCATCTGAAGACATATTTAGATGATAAAATCCTTCAACAGAAGGTATTGTGTCTCCATAGTTCAAAAAGAATTTAATTTCAGTAATGAAGAGATTTAAGTGTTACAAAAATTGTTACTTTTTTCAAGTGATAAATATTTTAAATAGGCATATGCTAAGTAAAATTATCTTTTACTTCCTTTCCCAAAATAATTTAGTAAAAACCATAAAATTTATTTTTTCTAATTATAATAAATTCAAAAAAACTTATGTAGTCATTCAAAATGTACCTTTTGTTACCATGCACTATATGTGGTGCCTCTAATTGGCTAGATGTTACGCTGAATACATGGCTTCTTAATGTTGATATATGGGCAAACTGGAGCAAGAGCTGAGATTTCATAGGGAGTATTAGCATTTGTGAGAGAACTAACTATGAGGGAGTGGAAGATAATTAAACCAGAGCTAATAGCAACAGACTTGAATTTCAGAGGGCCACCTGGATATCTTGTTCTCAGTCACTTTCTCTCATGTTTCATTTTCCTCATTTGAACAGGATAACAGTCATTAAAATTTTGTCATAACATCTGAGGCAAAACATTGTATTAATTTATTTGTAAGGTGTTTAGAAACCACATATTTTGTTTTTAACATTTAAAACATTTGGCTTCTGCCATTTTTTCTTTTTCTTTTTTCTTTCTTTTTTTTTTTTTCTAAGTTGAAGTAGTCTGGGAATCATTAAGTGCCAAGGGCTTTCATCAGGCCCATAAACAATACAAGATTCCATAGTAAATGCTGTTACTTCTCGGGAAGTTTCAACAAAACACATTTTCACTCATTCAAAGCTAGGGGGAATAAATCTTGAGGTCTTATAAGAAAGGCCCACTTTAGACCCTAGGAGGCTGACACAGTACTGGATTTCACACAAAAAGATCACAAAAGCTATCCTGCAAGCTTAGTAAATTTTGGAGGTTCTTGGAAGATTTGACATGCATCTCAGTATTGAAACCATTCTTCTTTGTCTCTCTGTTTATTTCTTGACCTAGCAACTTAGATAAAATATGAGATCTGAGAATAAGCTTTCAAGAAGCTACTTAGTTTTAATCAAAGAGAATGAAATTGAGGTCAGGTTATCAGCTAAGGGTAAGGCCAAATTATTATATCATCATTTCTCAATGTTTATAATTTTAAACTTATTTTTTTTTCCTAACAAACGTATTTCCACTAAGTATTTTTATTTGTGGCTTAGTCTAATAGTGATAATTCCTTGGGCTCCAATATGCAAATTAATGCCCTTTAAAATTTTTATCTTTTGGAAAATGACTTAATTATGAGTATAATTAAGCAGTGACTGTAAAATTAGAAAGTAAATACCAGTAAACAAGATTTTACTAGTATATTTGCTGATGGGACAAACAGAAATGTACCCTGAAAATGGATTCTCTTCCACATTTCTTTTTAGCTACTTGCAAAAGAAAGCTCTATGGAGTCTCTAATGATAGAATTTTTACTGAGCTCCTTAATTCACAGAAGAATAACGTGAAACTAATAAAAACATCATGGCATGCAGCACAGATGGAAGACCAGTAGTTTTCACAGTATTATAATCGAAAGACCACCTGTCTCAATCAAAATAACATGGGGTATTTGTTCAGAATTTAGAATTCTTTTCATTATTTCAAATTATTTGACTTGATATCTCTGGCAGTGGTGTCAGGAAAATGCATTTAACAGTTTCTCATGTGATTTTGATTGTCTTTAAAGTTTAAAAAGCTACTGGTAAGTGCTAAGGATAGAGTTATCAGGTTTGCCTGGAATTGCCATGTCTTTGAGTTTAGGAAGGAGTAAATCAGAGGGCAGCTGGTCTCAAAGCGCCATGGGTCAGTGACTTGTTCAGATGTGTTCTTGAAGGAAGCAAGGTGAACACTGAGGCACTTGCCCAGAAAAGAACACCAGTGACTCTGCTCATAGTCACTTCTCAGAAGTGCTTTTGAACCCTCTTTTCCTTCAGGAATAATTTAGTGGCAAGTATAACACGTGCTGGGCTACATAGTCAAGAAGCCCAGACTACAGAGAAACTGAAAGTCTATGAAAACAAATGTGCAGCATTATTCCCCAAATTGTCCAACTGGAAGATATAAACATGATACATCCTATCAAAGAATATATGATTGAGATTAATGGTCCTAAGTTACAGCCAAAGATGTCAAAAGGTTAACTGAGGACACAAAGAAATTCATTATTCAGTGTATTATCCCCAGACCAGACACCAAAACAAGTCTTCACAGAAGCAATAGTGCACGGAACTAATGCTTGAATTTAATTCATCCTGTAACTATTTGTAAAAAATGTCTAGCTTGTTTCAAGCAAAGAATTGCTTTTGAGGCCAATGAAACTGCAAGTCCATTAATTAAAAAAATACAATTGAAGAAATTTCACCAAATATATGTGGACATATAGAGTGGGAAGCAGGCAAGAGAGAAGCAACAGGGGAGTGGGTGCTTGTGGAGGGAGTAGATGTTGGAAAAAAGAATTCATAAGTTGCAGAATATGTTTATTCCAAGAATTTGACAGAACTTGGAACTCTATTTGAAAAACCTTTATACATGTGAATCCATTGCAGTTAATCTGGTTACTGCTTTATTATCACATTTTTTATAATATATATCTACTTCAATGGTTGCTGATTCCATTCTTGGCTATAAAAGGTTTTAGTTTTCCTTTTCTGATGTGTCAATCTCAGGTGGGATCTTTGCCAGATATTTGATAATGAGTTATAAAGTCATTTATATTGAAGATTATTACTACCAACCTAAGGAAATAGACATTCAATAGAGTGCAAGTGACTATACCATCTCAATGCAACGCCAGATTTGAATGAGAGAATTTATGGACAGGATAGAGGCCCTATTGCAAGGCACTATTAGATAGAAATAGTGGCCACACTAGAGCTGACACATATTCTGTGTTAACAGTAAGAAGGGGCTTCTTCACTAAGTGGGATATATAACTTCTCCTATGTCTTGAGGTTGCTTTAAGTTTTAAAAAATAAATTCTCCTTTCCTTCCTGTGTCTGAGTTTTCTTGAACATGACCCTGTTTTACAATTCTAAATGTGATGGGGGACATTAAGCACTAGACAAGGAGTCAGGCCACATGTAGCTTCCCTGCTAAAATTACCCGTAGGATTGTGGTCTAGCCATTTCATCACTTTAGGTCTGTGTTGACTCCTGGATGAGAGGAGGAAGATTTAAATGACTCTACTCCATTAAACTGAGCAAGAAGGTGGTGAGTAGTGGGTCATAAAAGTGAAAAGGCAGAGTGCTTCTTTCAGGGAACCTGAAATCTACTAGAAGAGATAAACATAAAAATAAATGTTGCTCACGTGTCTATTGAGAAATATCTTATCTTCTGGAAATGAAATTAAGTGGATGAAGATAAGCTCTTTATATCATAGCCCATGGGAAATCTATTACCTCTCAATTTCTGAAAATTCCTGGGAGATATATGTCAACATGGTCAATTTGGGCTTCAGGTTTGAAGTCTGAATTCCTATTCCTGCTGCATACTTGATTTAACTTAAACTTAATCTCTTGTATCTATTCTGTGTACTGTAGGGCTAGATGTGGAAGTCAAGCCCTTTCATCCTAGAGAGGCTGCAAAGCACAGGGTTTATTTGGTGACAGTCTCTGTGCTTAGGATTGAAGTCTAGCTGTGACACTTAACTACCTTTGTAAATTGAGCAAGTAATTTAACCTTAATTTTCTCATTTGTAGAATGGAATAATAATTGTTTCAATTGATAGTGTTTTGAGAAAACTAACTGATTGGTTAAACAAATACTTAATTTAGAGTGTAACATATTTTAATAATATATTGTTTGCTATCATTTTTAAAAGTCACCTATACTGGCATTTGTGTGTATAGTGTATATTCTGGAGGCTTGAGTGTGTTGGGTAGAGTTTATTACATTGCAGAAACACAAACCCTTGACTATTAGATATCTTTGTTTGCTAAAACCATATCTGTTGAAAATTTTTTTTACTACACTAAAAAAATAAATTGTATTACAAGGTAATTAAGGCAGTATTATATGGTAATTAAGGCAATATTATAAGATAAAAAGAAGATATGGATTAGCTCTGTCTTGAGAAAGGAGATATTTGAATTAGATTTTGATGGGTAAATAGGATCAAGCCAACAAGTGAGAAGATGGCAGAGCATTTTAAGTAGAGATAAATATACAAATGCTTTAATTTTTTATTCACTTTATGATTTTATAGAATATTTATTTGGCATCTGTTACATGAAGAGCATTACCTCAGGATCTGGCTTTATAGGAGAAGATAAAACTGATATAAAAACAAACACTGAAAGCATATAATGTGTTTATAAGAACAGGTGTCAGGCCTCTGGGGAGTGTATACCAAGAGGTCTGAACCTGGTCTGACATCAGATGTCACATTCAAGTTGACACTCCTATCAGGCCTTATTTTCAAAATATCCAGACTATTGCATTTTATCACCACCACCACTATCACCACCCTGCTCCAAGACACCATCATCTTTCACGTGGATTCCTGCAATAAACTCCCGACTGCTCTCTCTACTTCTCCCTTCCTACCCTATGAGCTGTTCCTGGACAACCTGAAGCCAGTCTACGGTGCTTCTTAGCTTGAAACCCTCTGATGACTCCTATTTTGCTCAGAACAGAACCAGAGTGTTTATAATGTCCATGAGCTCCCTCCTTAGGCTGTCTGGTCCTTCTGTCTCTCTGAATAGCCCCTCTATGCTTCCTTTCTTGCTCCTATGCTCCAGCCACTCTGACATCCTTGCTAATCCTCAAATATGCCAACCATTCTTTTTCCTCAGTGTTTGGGACTGCTATCCTCTCTGTCTAGAATGTTCTCCCCCCAGGTACATACATGACACCTTCATCTCCTTCAGATGTTTTCTTAAATGTCACTTTGTAAAACTGTACTTTAACCACACTCTATAAGAGTCATCAGCACTAGCTCAGTACTCCATTTTCCCTCACCCTGAATTATTGCTGCTCAACAGTACTTATTACTGTTGAACATACTTCATATTATTTGTTTATTTATTGCCTCAGTCTCTTTTTCCCCATCGCCTCACTGATGTACTACCTATGTCTCCAACAGTAGAGGATACATAGGGGGCTCTCCTTAAATATTTGCTGAGTGAATAGATGAATACATGAGATGTATTTGATAAGTAAGCTTTAGGCAATTTTGGAGAGACTTCCAGGCAGAAGAACAGGAAGTTCATTGACTCTGAGCTGGAAAAGACACACTGAGTTGGAAGTAATAAAAGAAATTCAATGTGCATGGAGTATGGAAGCATGGGCAACTAGAACTAGATGATCCACAATTCTACTGCAGTGATTAAGGAGTTTCACTTATCACAGTTTAGATTTGGTAATGGGAAGTGGAAGGTGCTTCAGGATTATAAAATGACTAGATTATTGCTATACAGTAGATTATTTTGCTCGTAAAGAATATCTGCCTTATTGTGCTGAAGTCGTAGATTCAATAAACTTTCCTGGAATAATTTGATATTCTTAAATGATGGAGAATACTCTTTAAGGACAAATATTTTAGGTTGCTAAAATAGAAATTGTGGTTTTCTTAATCTGAATTTTCCTTTTGTCTAATTTTAGAGATTGTCCTTTCTTCACATTTTTAGCTAATGACCATAAGATATTTTTGAAAGGCTTTAAAATATTATACTCTTTTTCCTTGGCTGTGAGTTTCTTTCTTTGGCTGTTTTTTTCAAGAAGCCTAAAGTTTTCCTCCGGCGGATGGCTGCCTCTGCTGAGTGATGAGTGTGTCTCATCTGCTCTGAGGACAAAAATGCCAAGCTCTGCCTGGGAATCATGGAACTTGGGCCGACCACTGTCATTCACAGTATAAAACGAAAAGGAAAGTTCACCTTTGAAAAACACATATAGTGTAAGAATTTTTTTTTTAACATGGGAATATAACATAAAAATATATATTTCTGTAAATAAGAATTCTGCTGAAATGGTTGAGCCCAGTCTTTCACTTCCTCTCCACAGGAGCCTCTGCAGTTGCTTGCCAAAGCAGATTTTCTAAGGCCACTGTTTTAAAAGATCAGAGTTGCAAAACATAATAAATATAAGTTTTTTTTAAAAAAATCCAAGCTTTATATGCTTATCTGTCACCATGCTTTTCTCAAAATGCAAGGTAGTTTGATCAGATATAGGCCAACTTTCTATACCTAAGCTTACTTGAT
Organism: Macroglossus sobrinus; assembly: GCA_004027375.1. Classification (NCBI taxonomy): domain Eukaryota; kingdom Metazoa; phylum Chordata; class Mammalia; order Chiroptera; family Pteropodidae; genus Macroglossus; species Macroglossus sobrinus. The sequence goes on from PVKZ01002400.1 coordinate 46,511, forward strand.
AACTAGTGTGCTTGTGTAAGATTTATATGATCACTCTTGCAATTAACCACCCAACCTAGCTTTTTAATCTGTATGGTTTTTTCCTTTTTTTAATCATTTGCCTTTAAAGTTCCACAATAAAAAATTTTCCTGTTATATCAGTTATAAAAAGATAAATAAAATAAATGTTTAAATTTATTTATGAAGCTAGGGAGTGATGCTAAAAGAAAGTATACTGAAAACCTTGAGTTATATATTATTAATTAAAAAATGCTTACTGGCTCCTTTTCTTAAGTATAAATCATTTTTTCACAAAGTATAAAAATTCTCTTTGACAAGGGGCTACTTTCACTTTAGCCAAGAGAGCTGAAAGAAACAAAGAAATTGAACATTAAGTCATAATTTGTATAAGTTTGTTCCTATGACCTGCTGGGGCTGCTGCTGCTGGTGAGAAGATGTCTGTGGAAGCAAAAGGGGTCAGAAGAGACAAGGCTAAGGTAAAATGAACTGAAATCTGGCTGTAGGGAGCTGTGTGGACTTTTCTTCAACGTGCCTTAACTCAAGGAGGTGGCAAACCAGACTTTCCTTTGATAGATTTTCTACAATTAAAAAAAAATCAAGAATTGCACTTGGAATACAGTATCATAGTACACTAGATAATTAATTTGTGGGTGGTTAGGCATGTTTAGGATGGTTTCTGCAGCTGTGAAATTCATATATGTGGTGAACAGAGCCCGTCCACAGCATCAGGGCATATTTCTAGGCAAGTTGGCCAGGGCTTCAGATGAGCCCTAACATTCATGTGGAATGGCATTGTAAAGCAGGAAAAGAAACTGAGGTTTAAGGTGGTGGGGTAGGGCAGGGTGGGTGGTGGCTGGAGAGGTTCATATGAATTGCAACATGATGGGAGTACAGAAAAACTAATCTTTTAGAGAGAATTAGCAGTCATTAAAGTGAATGTCATGATCAAATCTCCATTTTATTTCTTTTTATTTTGCAAGCAATTCAAAGACATAACTCGGATGGTACAGAGAGATGTAGAATGAAAAGCAAAAGTCTTGTAACCTGTTCCACTCTCTAGAAGTAATAATTTCATATTTATCCTCTTACATATAAGGATTTAAGAAACATTCTCTAAATCTGCTTTATATTTGGAGATTTAAGTATTGTATTAAAGTTAAAAGAGTAACAAAGAAAAAAATTATCATAATCATAATAATGATATTAGTAACAAAGAGAAGTGAGCTGTGGGAAGAAAGTGTCTGATTGTTCCCTTCCATAGCAATAAGTCAATAGATTAAATTTAGAATTTATAGACTAAGATATAGAGATGACATTTAATTATGTGGCTATATGGAAGTCATTGTCTAAAAAACTATACATTATAGTGCTTGTAGAAAATTAAAGTTGTGATTGGAAATCAAATTGGAGAATGGCTTGGAGAAATGAGGAAGAAAACCGAACCAAAGAGTTAATTTTGAAACAGTGTCAACAAGTCAAATTGTAAATGAAGAGATCTTGGTTTATGGTAGTGTGATGTGAATCAAAAGGTGTAGATAGATAATAGTAAAATCATGGGAGTAAAATTTTATTGAGCATTTGGAATCAGAAAACCAGAGCATTTAGAAGGTCATCCATACAAATGATATGTGGCTCAAGATGTTAGGAAAAAAGAGTGGGGAAAAGAAAAACAAATTTTGAGTCTCATTTCCAGTATGTTATGGAATATAAAGAAATGATGTGTAGTCAGAAGAATGCAAAAGATGAAGGAAAGAGATGAAGACTCAAAGCTAGTGTCAAAGTGCTAAACACAGGAACTGGAGAGTAAAACAGGTGCTAATCCTGTTGCTTGTATCAGAGAGAAGATGAATACAGATGGCCATGCTTTCATTGGAAAGTTATGGAAAAACTGATATTTCTTGGATCATCTAAAGTAATAAAGAAAAAGATGCTTATAAACTGTGATGCATAAGTTTTCTTGAAATCATAGCTTCAAAGTGGAAAGAGAGGCTTGTTAAGTATCTGGAAATGGGACCAAGGATGAAATTGGGTGGAGGAGGGTTAGAATAATCTAGAGTGAGAGTGGAGCACAGTTCCATATGTAGTATGTATAAATTAGGAAATAGAAAATGTGATCTCTAATCCAAACATATTTTTAGTCTTGTATTAAAAATGTTTACACATATAACATTCACTTATATTTAATATTTAATATTATTCATTTTGTAATTTCTTGATTTTTAAGTTCTTAATAATATTACCTTTAATACTGTAATATTTTTTCACTTAATTTCCATAGACATATGTATACATATATATACATACTTGTATATGTGTACACACACACACACACACACACACACACACACACACACACACACATATCTATAAAGAGAGAGAGAGAGTTTATGCATGCAGAGATGCACCATAACGCCTAAGGAATAAATTCTGTGACCTTTTAGACAGGTAGACTGACATATTTTACTAGGTATGCTCCAATCACTTTTAAGTTCTGTAAATTAATAAATAAAAATACTTAGAAGATTTTCATTGAATTCAACTACATTTTCTTTCCTCAATGAGATTGAAATCTTTCCAAGTCTGAAATTTATAGCTTTGGCCCCATTTGATTTACATGAGCAAAAAGAAAAACTTTAACAGTATTTTTTATAACTGGAGAAGCATATTTCTACTATTTTCACATAAATCACAAATAACTAGACAAATTTTACTTAAGCCTTCAAAGAAAATTCCATTTTATACCAGACACTAATGTGGAAAATTTGAGGCCAAATGATTCAACTTTTCAAAGTCTTATAACTAGGAGAGTGACAGAGAAAGAGACAGAAAGATAGAGACAACAGAGAGAGAAAGAAGGAGGGAGTGTGGAGAGAGACAGAGAGAGGTAAAGTAATTTATTAATTAATTGGAATATTTTTGTATCATTCCTCTAAAGTTTATACATATATATTTACTTTCCAGTACTATACAGTGCTTACAGTACATATTCAAACACTATTTTGCTTAATGCATAATGTATATTTAGTTGAATAATTACTTCTGTTTCTGTAAAAAATACAGGTTAATATTTTCTCTAAATTACACAATTTAAACACAATTTTAAAAAAGTTAAGTGCAATTTTTATAGTATCATGAAGAAAAGCAGATGACGCAGTGAATATGTGTTAAACGCTAAACATTTACAAAATGTTGGGGGAAAGGAGAAAAACAAAGACCAGATTCACCAGACACAGTTTCTTCTGCATATAGAATGCCCAGGGACTTCAAAGGGTTTAATACTCAAGAACCAGACTCACAACATGAGGGAGGGAATGAAAATCTGCCGACGATTGCCAGTTGCACGGTCTCAGCCAATTTTTATAAACTTGGAAGTTGTCTTCTTTGATATTTTTATCAGTGAAAAATGTCTGGAATTACTGAAGATACTTGTAAAGTTTTTTACTTCTTTACATTTGTACAGACCAAAATAAGTTGGAAAAATTGGATTTTCATTAAACATGCCTGATTATAATCTATAGACATAATGTTAACCTTTATATTTTCTCAGAGATAACTAATTTTTGTTTATTTCTATATATTTATGAAAATCATAGTGTTTCAGGCTTTGAAAGCCTTTGTCAATTATAGTGTAAAGTAAATTTGTTTTATGAGAAAAGATGTTTTGAGGTGCATTTTTACTGACATTTTTACACATGCATTTCCTGATTGTTGTCTGCTTTCCACTGGTAAAATGGTAGTTTTTAAAAATCTTATCAGCTGCTTTCTTTGCACTTTTCAGTCAGTTACTTGACCACATTAGAAAAAAAAGGTGAATTTGTGCTCCAGGCCATAGAGAACAATGTTAGCCTTGATTGAAACTATCAGCAAAGAAATATAGCACAACCAGCATGTATTCTTTTGCATATAAATACCTATGAAATGAGCAAAGCAATCTAAATGATAAACCCAAGAAATCCTAAATAGACAGCAAAAATAAACATCATCATTGCCAAGTGATTGCCTTACTTTTACCATTAAATTTGCTGGATGAAATGAGTTTGAGGAAAATTTTTTCGAGTAATTTATCAATAATTCAGTTAAATGTAAATATGTGTCTTATAGTCTTTTATTGTAAAGTGTTGCTGCCTGTTGTCTTGTAGGTATGTATTTGTCTGCAAGGTTTAGAATATTTAAAGGTGTATTCGTGGCAGTGGATTTTGCATAAACAATTATCTCTCTTGCTTGTGAACTTAGAAGCTAGTATCACATAAAGCCAATGAGGAGACATTACAAAGAGATATGTGTCTATATTTTTTATGATACCAAAACAAGTTTTTGGAACATAATAAACTATTTATAAGTTTAGTGCACACATTGCAAAACAATCAACTGATTTTGTTTTTGTCCTTTGAATTTAGAATTTATTTCTCTGACCTGTGTACAATGGCAAAAAAAAAAAAATTTTTTTTTTGAGATGGCTTTGGGAGATCTTACTGCCCATTCTATTGTAGCCTGACAGCTGCAATGAGTACTCACATCTGTCATATTAGTGTCAAGTGGTACATAGTCATCTATCATAACAGCTGTTGTTGGCAGATCATTTCAAGTATCCTGGGGATGGATGGAATATAAATGATCATTGCACAAAGTATATAAAGCTAGGTTTATTGGTTTTGACACTAGTTTCATATAAATATACTCTGTTTTCATCTCAGTACTGCTGTGATGCTAAAAATTTTGTTTCAAAATGAAAAGCAAATGATTTATCTAATTATCCAAATATTTGAGAATGCTGAAATGTTGCTGGTGTGACAGATTAGTGCCAGAAAAAAAGTTTTGTTTAAAGAACAGCTTTTGTTTATGGTGCCAACTTGAAATATGTCACAATCTAAACTCAAATAAATGCATATGTGTATATATTTGAGTGTTTTTGTGTGTTAATGTATAGATACATGTATATACACAACTATAATATATAATATGCTATATGTTATATAATATTTAAAAATATACAAAATAATTTATTTAATTGAATGCATTGGTTAAATTCAAGTGTTATAAAATAGGCCTCTCATTGCTTTCAAATAATTTATGACATTTCTCTATATCTATATATCTCCATCTCTATCTTTGTTAGACTAGATGCCACTTCTTGTAAAGAACCATCTTGGGGCATTAGGTCTCCTACGAGCTCTGTATGTATACTTCTGTTTCTACAAAATCAATGCTTTTAACAAAGTAAAAGGAGCATTTCAGGATTTCATATTAAAATAGAAAAGTGTAAAAATCACATACTCATTGGGTTTGTAAATAGATTTGTTCAATCTGATTAGAACTTAAGAAGGTATCTTAAGTGAAAAGAAATTATTGGTTATGTAGAGGAATCACAAAGATGAAGAGATATTTTGAGGCAATTATAAATAAGAGAAAATTATTGAATGCCATTATATGGCTTGATAGTATATAATTTTTTTCCACCATTTACCATTATTTCTTTGTCTGTTATCATCACAATCAACTATTATTTTGTGGGGGGGCGGAACTTCCACAAATAAAAACCTCCAGAACTCAAAATTGTTTGCAATCTGTATTTAGACACACATAGGGAGGAGAGAATCTTTAAGACAAGATGATCACAGGTTTAATTTGGTTTTTGTCAATTTTACAATAATAGAGCATTTGAATCCTTGTGAAAGTCAGATCTGTGGAGTTCTTCCTTAGAAGCTGCACATTAATACAGGTCATGACCTTCAAAGTTACCTTTTGTTTTCTCTAGGCAGCCACACTTCTTTTAGTGACCTTATCAGAGTTCATGGCTTTAAATGCAGTCCCTACATGCTAATGACCCAGATACCTATCTCCAGCCCAGATTTTCCTTTAAACTTCAAACTCCTTCATCCAACTACTTATGAGACATTTTTCCTTGAGTAGCTAATCAAACTATTCATTTCTTCACCTATCTCACTGTTTCTGTAGACTTATCTAAAAAAAAAAAAAAAGAAATAGTGACCATATTCTACCAATTGCTTGGCCAAAACAATTTGAGTTATTCTTTATTCCTTTTTTTTTTTTTTTTAATTCAATACCTCCATCCAGTTTCCTAGCAAACCTTGCTGGCCTTTTCATCAGAATATATCCAGCATCAAATCACTTCCTACTCAGCTCGTGAATCCCACTATTACCTCTCCCCAGAACTATTTCAATAGCTTCCTAATGAGCCTTTTCATTTCATCTCCCTACAGTATAGTCTCAACACAGTAGTCACATTTTTAGAAAAGTCTGAATCTTAAAATATGAGTCAGATTGTGTTCTCTTGAGCTTAAAACCTTATAATAACTTTCTATTTCATCCTGAGTAAAATTCAAAGTTCTTACCAAGGACTCCCAGGTCTTATTTTCTGTTCATTTTGAACCTCATCATTTAAAATTTCTCTTGCCACACTGGCTTCTTCCTGTTTCTCAAATATGCTGGGCATATATTTCTGCCTCCAAATCTTTTCACTTGCTCTCCTTCTGCCTGGAATATTCTTTATTTCAGTCATGAATGACTAACTTACTCATTCTTTTGGGTTTTCTCTTAGCAAGGTTTTCTCTGATCACCCTATTCTAAATCATCCTCATCTCCTCTATCATACTCTATCCCTTTATCTGACTATTATCTTTTTATAACATCTTTTTATTACTAACTGGTATATTATAGTCTGTATTTCTTCACTAAAATATAAATTCTATGAGAGTGTAGATTTATTTTGTTCTTTAAAATAACTTCAGAGTCTAGAAGAGTACATGGTGTACAGTAAGCACTCAATAAATATTTGTTGACTAAAATATATTGCTTTAATGTCATTTGTAAAGTCTCATTGAGTACTAAATGTATCTAAAAGATTGCTATTAGATAAAATAAATAACTTTAATGACTTCTTTTTTTTACAATAGAACAGATGCGGACTTTGGTTCAATAAAGACAATAGTGGTCTTAACTCAATCAACACTGTTCTTGTTGGCAAAGAAAATCTTTCTGTGTAGAAAGGCAACTTGACCTCTAAAAAATTTCTCCCCCTTGCCTCTGCAGACAAAAAGAAACTATATCAAAAATAATTTTGAATATGTACAATTGAATTAAAATCTCCAATGAAATTGTGATAAAATGTTTTAAAATTTTTAGAAGACTCAATATTTATTTCCACATGTTCTTGGGTTAGTTTTACTATTAATATAAAGTAGTTTAGGATTATTTTATCAAATGCATTATTCTAAATTAAGATCATAAAGAAACACCTTTATATGAAGAATGAGAAAGAGGAATAAACATATCAGAATATTGTGTGCCAAGATAAATGTGTTTTAAATCTTTTATATTTTATAATCAAAAACACATGCATTTTTCCCTTCATTTCTCTGTACTCGGCAATTTCTGAGAAAAATTCAGGAATAAAATAAGTCTGAGGGTGAGGTCACAGTAACCTGATTTAGTGGAGAAGTTGAGCAGTCTGATAGAGTACATTGTTTTTGAAGATCCACATTCTGTTTTTCAGACCAGAAAGATACTTTCCTTTTCAGACACCTTCATATGCATGTTGTGGGATGTTTTGGATTTTGTTGCAGTTGATGTAACCGTTGTTGGGTAGGTTACCCATGACTTCATCCAGAGTACAAATGACAGTTAAGAGATTTAGTATGCATATGTAATGATTTGCCACATATGCATAGAATTAAATGTCTCAGGCTATTCTGATGTTCCATGTAGGATCTGCTGTTTTGCTTGGTACTTGACTGTAGAAAGTAGCAGAGTTAAGAGATTTTAAGAACATGTAGAAACAATCCTAATGGCTTCCATATGTGAAGACATAGTCTCAAGAAGTGACCAATAGATGTGTGAATGAGCACTGATATAGGAATCTGAAGATCTGGATCCTGGGGCCCATTTCCATTACTTTCCAACGACATGATTGGGTGTCTTTGCCTTTGAAACAAAGATGTCTTGTTTTAAAAATGGAAAGAATAATCATTGTTTTGCTTAAGCATAGATTGCCATGAATATTAAAAGGCATAATAAAACATTTGATAAATGCTAAGAAGAGTTTATACATTTTTGCATGGATGAAATTAGTGTTTACCATGGACTTAAGGAAACATCAAAATTTCAAGTTAAATTAAAAAGCCAACACATAACTGATAAAATTAGACATGTGATGTAAACAAGAAAAAAATTAGTGCTGAAAGAAAGAAGAGCAAGACAATCTTGGCCAAATTAGCATGTTTAAGGCCAGTCAAGAGCAATTGGTTTTGCAATGTTTAAAATGAAAATGTGTACTGTAGAAGAAAACCGGTGTCTTAGGATGAGATTCCCAAAGGCAGACTCTGAAAGGAAGCTTCATGTACAAGTTATCTATTAGAAAAAAGTTCCTTGGAAAAGATTAAGGGAGTGGGAGAGTGAGATGCAAGCGGAGAAGATAAAGTGATGGTGTGCTGTTAACAAGTCCTACAAATGGTAATTTGGCTGCATCCCACAAAAGAGATCTCCAGATCTTGTAGGCCACACCTAGAATTTAGGGAGGTAGGGAACAGTAAGAAAGCAATCTTATCACTGTGCATCATCTGGTATCTGTTCTGAGGGGACACACTGATATATGAGTCTGATAAATTGAATTGAGGTCCTATTATAGCATGGTTGTAGAGATGAATGGACATTTTTGAATATCCATTCATTTAGTCATTCATACAGTCTATGGACTACGTATAGACATCTACCACATGCCACATTCTGAACGAGACCTTGCAGAGTACCTCCAGGAGATTATCATACAAGTGTGGAAGATAGAATTAGAGGAGTTCATAATAACCAAGGATGAGTGTTATGGTATCTCCAGGGCTTTTCCAGGCACATATTACTGAAGAGACAGCAAAGCAAAGAATAATCACTAGCACTCTCCAAATTTCAAATTCTGGCTTCATTATTCCTTATTGTGAGATGCTGGGAAAATTACCCATACTCTGAGTGTCAGTGTTATTTTCTCATCAGCACCATAGAGATAACAACTCTATCTACTGCCAGTTTGTTTTCATAGACTGAGACAAAACAAAACTGAACAAAACTTAGAAAATTGTTAGGGAGTTTTTTTTAAAAATTTCTATTTAATATTCAATTCATACAAGTGTCTTTACTTTTCTAACTCTGGTTTTGCCAAGAATTTTGAATATAATTTGGCTTTTTATTTAGATTTGCATAGAGGGGGAAAAAGTACTGAAAAAGGATGTAAATGGCTTAGTCTCCTGACAGTTATAGTTCATATGATAAATCAAACTTCAATTCTATACACTAATGGAAGAATAGCAGGTGGAGTTTGGTGATGAGAGGATCCTTTTCTTGTTGTTCTCACAGTCTTCTTTGCTATAATGGCCTTCCCCATTCTTGAAGGAAGTATCAAGTGGGACCACAGTAGAATGGATATTTGGGGGTTAGAGAGTGCAGAGCTCTAATTTACATGCTCAAGAAAGTCTAGAAATGAGAACCCTTGGAGTTGAATGAGAACAGATGGACTGAAGGGGATGCTCCTCTACTGCTTCCTCTTCACCCCGATGGGTGAGGGAGGGATTCCTGTTCCAGACTTATGGGGATGGCTGAACAAACACTCACCTGGACAGAGATGATCAACAACAGTTTCGTAGTTACATATTTATAGCCCAGAGTGAAGCACATGGTACACCAATCAGGACCACGTGGGGGTTGCACTCTGAAACAGAGGGAATGATCAGGTGTTATCAGAGAAGTTGTTGCTTTGTAGTGTCAGAGGGTGACTGCCCTCTGGTTTCACTGAGAGAATGTGAATGGGTCGTTTGAATGATTCTGTGGACAGGCAGGGAACTGAAACCTGCTACTCGGACTTCAGCAGAAACTGCACCTGGTCCACTCGATAAGGAGAGTGTTTAGACAGGGGACCTTATCTGTCAGAGTACAATGTGGAAGGGAACTTATGGTTAGGCCATTCCAAACCATCTGGATTTCAGCTGTGAAGGTGGCACATAATCTCTAGCCTTAATTTTAGGTCTTACATCATAGATGAAAAGAGTAGGAGTCAGAGGGAAGAGGAGGCTCCTTGGCTAGTCACAATAAAGAAATGTGGGGGAAATTGGATGTTTGCTGGAGATGTTGTGCACTAATTATTGTATGTATACAAAGTAAACCTTCCTCCTCCATCTCTCCTCTGAATTCCCCAAAAGCATCTACTTCAATTGCACAGGATTTGGTGCATGTAAATCAGTAAGGTGACAGCAAGACCTTCCCAAGTCTAGTTCCAAGGCTGGCATGGGATTAGAGTAGAGGCTGACAGTGGGATAGTAGTCACTTTCATCAGTATTTTATAAGCTTGGTTTTCTGAGTTTATCATCTCCTTTCCAATTTTGTCAGCACTCTAAATCTTGAACCCTGGTCTTCAGTCATTTATCAAAGTAAATGTTGATATTCTTTCTATACAGACAATGTACTTTCTGTATCTGACATATGATCATTCTAAGTTTGCTAATACAGAAATGCACTTGCCACCTTTCTTCTCTGGTATTTTTTTGCTGGTTCAGAATTTTTTTTCTTTAATTGTAGCTTTTTACAGATTACACAGCGGGAAACAAATATTTTAGAAAATGAATTGCCTGACTTTTCCATCAAATATCTTCATAGAACTTACTCTGAGCAAAATTTTATCTTTAAACAGATTTTTATTCTTCAAATATCTGTCTTTGACCTTGTGTGAGAACATTCTCTTTAAAAGAACGTCATTAACATTTCCAGGAAATGCATCTGCGATTGCATTGAAGTAAATAAGGAAGAATATGAAGGGCAAAATATGACTCTGATTTTTATTCAGTTCAAAAATTTTCAGAGATAGGCAAGGCGAAGAAAGAACAAGGAGCAGGAGAGAATACAGATCTAAGGTCAAACTAATGATTTAATGTAAATTTATATAATTATATAAAAAATTCTCTTGAAAAGCCTACCAGTGGTTAGTTTCTTGGAAACATATTGAATGATAGAGAAGTAGGAAGAGGTAGAAAAAAGATGTAAAAGTAGAAATTCTAAAGCACAGATGTTAGAGGAAGTTCAGGGCAGTCTCAGAAAAATGTGGGTTTCCTGGTTTTCTCTTCTTACTCTCTTTACCTTTTTTGCTAAACTGCCAAAGAGACTTTTTTGTTTGTTTGACTCATCAATTTTTTTTTAAATTTTCCAGAAGCTTAGTAAGTGGTAAACTTTGTGGTGTATAGTTGACCCATAGTATAATTTAAAAACCCATTAATCTTAACCTTGACCAACTTTGACTTTTCCTCTAATTTTTTCCCCCTGAGGATGTGGTTGTCATTTGTTATTTAGCTATTCCAACCTCTCTCCATCTCTTTGTGGCAGCATTACCTCATTTTGCCTTGGATGAGGAGTCCCTCAATGTTTTCACCCAATATGCAGACCCTCCCCTGCACTTCAGGAATGGAACATGCAACCTAGGGACAGTCAAGATGTCTATTCCCACTGGCCAGGTTCAAGGATGAGCTCATGATCAAAATGATTCAGTCCTGGATTTTTAGTTTGAGCTAGTTAGGAAAATAAACTTCACTTTCTGCTAAGTGGAGTCTTGTGATCTAGCTATAAATCAATAGCTTCTGGAATCTACCCTATAGACCCTGATTAGGTGGCCATGCAGAGGAAAGCCAGAAGAAAGATGGGCCTTGGGGATATTGCCTGAGACTATTGAATTTTATGAGCAGATAAATGCTTTTTTCCTAAATTCCTTTTGTTTGAGAATTTTGATTGTTTAATTAAAATTATTTTAATTTTAGAATAGAGATGTCTAATCATGCTATGAGTCATTTACATTTATATAATCACCATGAATCCTTGTGTTAGTAGTATTACACTAGTTTAAAATTATACTCTAGAGTTAAACTAACATTTTTTGTCCCTTTATTACATTTTAATATTAAGTGACTGGGAGGAGAGAGTTAAAACAGATGGTCTGAGATTCTCTCATCTACTTTTATGGATGGTGGAAACACTCCTGGGACAAAGAGAAGGTAAATGACCTTGTCTAATCTTCTTATCAACCTGACCTGTGGGTAATAAACTATGTTGTTTTCTAAGAAGAAAAGCCTTTAACTCTGAGCTGCCAATAGTAGAATGTCCCTAGATAAGGGTTTTCTAGACAAAGAATCAGGAATCTAGAAGATATGGCTTTCTGGGTAATGTAAGTGATGCCATTCCCTCAGGTTGTTTCATATTTTAAATGTTCCAGCTGTATTAGAAACCCCATAAAACTCACTTAGAGGACTCATTTATTCTGTACCAAAATATGAGGAGCTGCCCTTGATGTGCCAGATGTCTTTTTGCTTTGTCTGAGACTTTTCCTTGTCTACAACCTTGAAATTATTTAGTAAAGCTTGATACCAGATAAAATCTCTGAATTCTGTGAGTCTGATTTGACAATCAGGTGCTGTAAGTTAGTTCAATGACCTAAATTGGTAACAATATGTTTGGCTGTATCACAATAGATAACCAGCCAAATACTGCCTACTAAGGATTTCAGCAAGGGTGTCTTAGAGTCTTTAGTATTAGTACTAAAATGTATTTAATGCGTGTCTCACAGAGCCTAATTAATATGTGTGGCTTCTGCATCAATCTTTTGAATATATAATGTCATAGAACAATTTCTCAAAATGGGATTTTTGTAGCCTTATTATTGAAATAGCCCTAAAGAACACCAACGAAATGGTCATGGCAAAGTATTACCACATTCCAAAATGGTATGCTGAACCATCCATGCAAGACTTGGAAAAGAAGTAAAGAAAACTGACTTGCCACCACTTCACTGATTTTTAGAGTACATCAAGTTGGAGTTGAAAAGCCTGAGAATATCAGAAATCATGTCCTTCTTTGGAGGCTACTGGGGTGCTATGAATTCTCATGGGAAAGGAAATACACATCCTTATCTCAAGCTTAGTGAGAAGGGCTTCACAGAGACTAGTCAGAGTTTGGAAATCAACTGAATAGATACATGTCTGAAACATGACAGAGGATTAGAGAGAGACGAGCTGAGTGGGTACAAATCAGGCTTTCATTTACTCCAGGGTCAATGTTCTGAGAAAGTTTCTTGAGACCAGATGTAGCCTATGAGGAGAGAGAAAGCTTGCTTGTAGCCATTTTAAACCATCCAAAGGCTTGGCTAGAGTGATGAGGTTAACAGTTATATGTACCTTTGGAATCCCAGGGGAGTCTGAGGAGAGAAGTGTGTCTAGTAGCTCAGAGGAAATTGTGTTACTTGTGTCATAGAAATTGCCTTCAAATGTTGCATGAGGAGTGGCACTCTGAAAAACACACGATATTAAGCACAGAGTGTGCATTCAAACATTTGCAACAGTGAGAAGAAATCAAGATTAGCTCAGTGCTAGTCAAATAAAATTTCCTATCTCTTTAATTCTTCTCTTTACTAACCAAACTGCTTCTGAGTTCTTCCCTCTTCCTGTCCCTTCCACAAAAAAAAAAAAAAAAAAAGTAAGATGAGAAGCCAAAGAGAGCCAGGGTGGTGTTCAGGAGGAAGCTAGCCCAGTGGGGAAAAAAAGAAAAAGAAAAAAAGAAGTTCCTACATGCAGTCTGGAGATGCAGTCCGGGAAAGTAGAGAATTTAACCCTAATTTAAATTCTCAGGCTTTTCTTTTTAACTGTATGGATCTTACTATATTAATTAGTAAAGTGAAAATGGAGTGTAACAGTAACTAGAAGTGACCAGAGGACAGAGGGCTTTTTAATTTTACAAGAGTGAGTAGGTAGTTAGGGAGCCATGAGTCAAAGAAGAGCCAGCCCTTCAAGTAGATCTGAATGAGCAGTGGTGGGCGGGTAAAGTGGTTTTTTGACCTTAAAAATATTTTTATTTTATTAATGTCACCAATTAACATATACTTGTTATTTTTCTTTGCACAATTTTAAGAAGCATACCTGTGATAAAAGACAAAAATAAAATATAAATGTATAAATAAGCGTAGGGGAGGTAGGCATATCTGAATAACTGCTTCTTTTTGAAGGGCCTAAGATCATGCCTGGTGACCAAAAGACTTGAGCCATAATAAATATCTGCGTCCTTTGCGCCAGCCAGGAGAACTCTGAAGGGTCATCTCAGCTTTAGATCTCCACATAGGGCTGACTGAGGCCTTGAGTCTGCATGGCAGCCCATCATCTCCTTCTGCCCACTCCTTTCTTCCCTTGCCTTTCACAGGTCTAGATTGCCAGGACATCCCCTCATAAACCTCCAGCTTATTAACTTCTAACCTCCATCTCACAGCTGGCCTGCCAGGATCTCAAGTTGTAATAGTCGCCATTATGATTTTTTCATTATGCTCAAGAAGTTCACAATTAGCAAGAGATATGGGGTACCGTTTGACTAATAGGTGTGTTACATAATAATTTGGGATGACTAACTTTTAGGAATGCATTTATTTTCTTAAATGTGTTCAAATACACTTCCTTAAATTCTTGGGGGGAAACACATTATATTATTTTAGCATAAATTATTTTTTGTGAAAGTATTTCAGAGGATTTTAATACTAGCATGTGAAATAAATTCATTTTTACTTTCATTGCCTTAAAAAGATAATAATACATAAATCTAATTTTAAAATTTTACTTGTTTCTAGTTTATTAGTTCACCAGCTATAAAATAGTGCTGGAAAAAATTCCTTAAATATAGTGTTTTTTTTCATTTTGGAGGATATATTTTCTAGTGACGATAATACTAAGATATCTTCTGAGAAGGATACAAAACTAATATACAGCCTCTCTTGCTTGCTTTCAGGATAAGATAAGGCATTTCTCTTCATATCTGTTGGGTTTATTTGTTTTTTGGTTAAATATGTTTCTATTAACTGAAACAGTTTGATTTAAGTTTTAATATAAATAAATGGTAGAAAATTTCAAACTGACTGCATTTTAAATAAATGTTTACTATTTCCAATACATTTCCTGAGTCTGCAAATAGAAATCAAGGTAATTTTTTTTCAGTGTTTTCCAGACTTGTGGAAAAGAGGTAAGAGGAGGATGAGAAAGAGGGAGGAAAATAAAGGAGCACGTGACAAATGCTGAAGAAGAGAGACATTTAAAAATTCTTCCTTTGGTGTCCAGAGTTCACAATATATATAAAAATAAAGTTTTTAAAACTAAGTTCCAATGTTTATGAAAAGTTAACATTTTATTTCATAATCAATTACATTAATTACACATTTACTTTGTAGCCAGGAAGAATCACATAAACATAAGAGTAAAATGTAGGTTTTTTGAATAAAACAAAAAACAATAGTGTAACTAAGAGTTTCACTAACAAAGGCAGAGAGCATAGTCTTTATGTTTTTTACTGATCTCTGGAACAGTAGCTCCCCCTGAACTGAGAACCATAACAAAATTAAGGAAAGATATTTCCATCCCAGAGACCAGACATTTGGAGGGCAGCCATAGTGAGTATAAAATGTGAACCTGGCCAAGTATTTTATTTCTTATTGGATTCTTGACTATTTCTGACTTTCATCATTTAGTGAGTCATGACTGACAGTCTACATAAACATATGCAGTCGTCGATTCTGAGAGAAATTTCCTTAGGAATCCCCACTGCTTTCTTTGAAACTTATCATTCTTTCAGTCCCAGAAGCTGCTGAAGCAGCGATGGAGAAGCCCAGACTACAAGGATCTGATTTCACCCTGCATATGTAAGGGTACAAACTGATTCTAGGTCCGAGTCATATAAAGGAAAGTCTGTATGGGATACTTCCTATCACTCCAGGATTGCCTTGGAATGCACACCTGTGATCCTGAAAACTTCATGGGAAACAGAATAGAAATACGCAAGGGACCCAGGACTTGAGGTCAACAGTCAAAGGTTTTAGCCAAAGATCAGACCCTTTCTAGCTGCAGTATTGAGTGTCTCTTTTGGCAAATGAAAGATAGTAATGTAAATCTGTATAGGCAGATTAGTGGACATTTCAAGGAGAGCTAGATTTTCAAGTGAAATCATCCAATTTTAAATGCTCTATTAAATTTTATTTTTTTAAGTGTATAGACCAAAACAAATAAACAAACAAACAAAAAACTGGGAGACTTCTTTAGAACATGTTAAGCTCAATTCCATCTCTCTTCTCTGGATTTTCTTGTTCAACTTCTTGAAAAATGTCTGCTTTTCCAATACTTCTTTTTCTGTTTTTCAGTTGTCACACCCCACTCCAGTTCTGAATTCTGCTCTATCTCCTCCTTAAAAGGAGTGATAAAATGTCTCAAGAATCCATGTCACTAAAGACAATAAATGATTTTCAGTTTGTATCCATGTCAGGGGTCCCTGACCCCTTGGCTGCAGACCTTACTGGCATGGCCTTTTAGGAACCAAGCTGCACAGCAGGAAGTGAGCGGCAGGCTAGTGAGCAAAGCTTCGTTTGTATTTGCATCCGTTCCCCAGAGCTAGCTCCACCTCAGAGTATCAGACATTAGATTCTCATAGGAGCACCTGTAACTGGTGCCAAAAAGATTGGGGACTGTTGTTCTGCATGACCTCTAAGTGGCCTTTGAAAACCCCAGACACATCTTTTTCCTTGAAATCCTCTCTCCTTGGCTTCACTCACACATAATTCTGCTTTTCTCTTGTCTCTTGGATGCTCCATTTCAGTATGCTTGTAGCTGAATATCTACATCCTTCACCTGACCTTTAAATATGATATTTTTAAGACTTCCTCTTTGCCCTTTCCTTTTTTTACTCTATATTCTCTCTCCATCGGTAAGTCATATCCATGCTCATGGCTTCATCATGCACCCTTTAAACAACAAATTACTTCCAAATCTGTACTTTTATTTCAAAACTTCTTGTGGGCTACTGGAGTCAGTTGCTTCCTAAATCTGTCATTTTTAGGCAATTCAAACTCAACAAGCCTAAAGATCATAATTTTTTTCTTCTAAAACTTGGCCCTCTTCCAGGATGTCCTATCTCAATGCTTGTTGTTAACATCCATCTATCCAGTTGCACAAGCTAGAAACTGAGGGAGGCACTGCTGCTGCTTCCTTCTTTCTTCTTCCTTGCCTGGAGTTTCCAAAACACATGCTTCCATCTCTCTTGAATCTTCTACTTTTCTTCACCTATACTGCTGTCACCTTGGCCTAAGCAACAACCTCCAGACAGATTGAATTGTTAAACAAAAATCTGATTACACTGTTTCTTGCTCCAAGCCATTCACAGATTGCTAACAATTTGGGTAGAAAATACTTTTTCTCAAGTTTATGATTTTAAGACCTGTTTATCTATTTGAACAGGCCTTCCTTCTCACTAGCTTTACCATGAACTGCTTGTCATCTTGCACTCCATCCTCTGGCCTTCTTTCAGTTGCTAGAATTCACCAACATTTTTTTATGTGTCAGGTCTTTGACCTAGACCACAAATTCTTTTTCTGAAATATCTTTTTCTGAAATTCTTTTTCTGAAATAACCGACCGCATGCTCCTCCAAATCTTCAGTCCCTTGAACTCATCTTACAGACATCAGTACAAGTTTACTTCCATTGCAAAGATTTCACTGACCCTTTAGATTTGGTCAGATTCTCCCTTGGCTTGCGCTCTCACAACATTCTGTATTTCTCCTGCAGGGTACTTAATTACGCTGTGTAATTATGTCATCGTTTGGGTATTGTGGTCTTCCAGCTAATCTGGAAGCTCCACAAAGAACGGTACTATATGTTTTGTTCAAAGTTATATTCAGAATGCTTAGCATAGTTCCAGGTATTTAGAAAAAAGTCTAACAAATGCAAAGTGAATGGATGATTTTGAATGTTTTACTTTTATATTTTAACATTTTATATATATTTAGAAATTAAAAACTAATTTTTTGGGATATATAATAATAACATGTTCCCTCTCTCACCCATGTCTTGCAATATGGCATCATTAAATCTACTGTGCTGTTTACAAGAGGCCCACAACCCGGATAGATGTTTATTTAAACATTATCTTTAGGGGAGTTAAGAAATCACTTATTTCTTTTTCATTAAGGCATTGACCTCAGAGGAAGTGTTTAACTATGTAATTTTAGTTTGGAATAAATGTCATTGTGTAGAGAAAGAATCATGGGAGGCTATTGCCATGATCAATGTTTCATAAAGGCCACTTTCAAACCTGTTTTAATCTGATCTGCCCTGTTCCCTCTCCTCCATCTTCTTTTCTCCAAATGACTTTTTTCCCTTATTATCTTCTTTTCTCCAAATGACTTTTACTCTGTGCACTTTAATTGTTATATAGATGAAAAACTTTTATTTATACATAAACGTTTTTGTATAGAATTTTCAGGCTCTTGGAACCTCGTTATTATCTAACAACCTTGTCAGGTCACCTTGTTACAAACCCAGCATGGATACCTTGTTCATTACTCAGAAGATCCTTCTGATCACAGCTTCAGAGTTCTTTGCTCCTCAATCTTTATGCCACATTTTTATTGTAGCTCCAATATCTTTATTACGATAATTATTACCTTTGAGTTTATAGAAGGACTTCTGAAAGCATCTTCAGACTCAGATGTCAGCCAGCTAGACTCCCAGTGTAACTGGAAAATGCCTGGCATGGCCCTGGCTAATGCTCTTTCAATTCCTCCTACAGGGTCTTTCATAAATCTTCCTTTTATTTCTCAAGATCTGCACCCACTCATTCCTGACCTCAGACATCTTCTTCACAAAGAAAATAACATATAATCTTATTTAGATTTCTTCCATATTAAAAGCAAAGAAACTTTTCTGGAAGATCTGTCTCTTTCTAGATATTGTTCTTTATTCCTATTTTACTCTGATTGGGAAGTTTACAGTATTTGACTACATTTATTCATTTCACATTCTCTCCCTAACCAACTGTAAACTGGCTTATAGTATGACTTCACTTTTCTGTGGAAGTTGCTTATATATATTCTTTTCTTAATTGAGCTATTGTTAACATCTAGCTTAACTAAAAAATATTTTTTTTTCTTCATGATATCTTTTTAACTCCCAGTTCCTGTCTCCTTTAAGCATGTCTTTTCTCCCACATTATAAAATGTGAAATTGCTATTGATACATTGTCAGCTGTCTTCTTGTCTTAATTCTCCATAGCATCCTAGCAATTTTATCTACCTTTTTCCCCACCCATGTTTGATTATCACCTATATACCATGGCTCTATAGAGTGGTGGTGAAGAGCTTGAGCTCAGGCAATAGACAGTTTTATTGAAATTCTTCCATTTCTTTGCTGAATGCTCATGAGCAAGTCACTTTACATCTTTGAAACTTGGTTTTATTTACCTTCTTAACACTACAGTTTCTCAGGGTAAAAGCTGGAAAACAACTATTCTAATAATTTTTGTTTTAATAACTAAGGGTATAAGATATACCCCAGAATTTGCCAATCTGATAACTTGTCTAAGCCCATGATTTAGAAACTAGTGACACAGAGAAGCAGGAACATCTGGTACTGATGGGGTGAGGGATATCCAATTTCCAGATGCAGTGAAAGGAGTCCTAGCCATAGCATTCATGGTCTGGCTTTGATGAGAGTTTGGGTATTTGCATGTAGGTGTGCCCTGGTGGCAATAGGTCCCTCTCAAAGGGTACTTTTTCTCCAGTGAAGGTGTGGCCTTTGAGCCTGTGATTTCCTGTGTAGATTCCAAGCCTTCCTGGTATAGTGATAAGCTAACAGCTCTTAATAGATTCCTTTTCTATTAATATAACTAACTTGGTTTTACCACAGGAAGTTGCCCTTCTCCTATCTAACAAGATTATTCCTGCCTTGCTTGGTGAACCTACAAAGACCTGGTTGAAAGAGGTAACTTTGAAAGAGAAAAGATGATTTTCCTAATTAAACTATTTCCTTAAAACAACTTCAGCATCTTCAGATCTATAATGAGAAGAGTATCCTATGGTGGGTGCAGAGGTATTTACAAAATAAAACATTGAAGGACAGGGATTGCATAGCTTCGCTAATTTATGTAACAGGGACCTAGAGTTGATGGATAGATTCTGTGGGTATTAGATCAGGAAGAGAGAAGCATAATCTTGGATTAGACTGAGTTTACTGATATAGGTTTATATACTAGAAGCTTGGAGTGGTTTTAATTGTTTGCATTGTTCATTGATCGGAATCTGGGCTGGGTGACTAATGCTAAAATAATTTGACATGCCAAAAATAACTAGTATACTCTAGACTGGGGGTCAGCAAATTATGACCCTGGGAACCAAACTGGTCAGTGGCCCATTTTTATGTTTTATGTTTATTTTTTAATGGACCATGAGCTAGGATTGGTTTTTATGTTTTTAAATTGCATCATCTTATATGCTTATATAAGTACCCACATTATTATCTTTGATTTTATCTCTTAGTCTAAAATATTTGCCATCTAGTCCTTTTAAAAAAGTTTGTTGGTTTCTCATCTAAGTTCCAAAGAAGGAATACCAAATTCATGGATGTAAGAATGATGAACTGGCTTTAAACTATATTACCTAATTGCTACCTGCAAAATTTGTTCCCCCAAAAAGATTTCTTTCACCTGCTATTAGTCTAGAACACAGGCCATATCATGTGACTGTTATGTCTAATGATAAAAATTAATAAAAGATCATAGCATAAAGGTGGGATCACTGGACTCAGATCTCTGAGATATAAGTGTTTAGGTTTATTTACTGGGTAAAGAACCTTAAGCAATTGAACAGCTACCTTAGGAAAAAAGGAACATGGTTTAGAAAAAGGAGAATAAATGTTATAAATCCTAAATTCAGCCTTGTGACCACTTTTAGTATCTATACATTTTCTTCTTTCTTGTGTCATGTGTATATTTAAATATTCTAATAAATTTCCCCCCCCCCACTTTTTTCTTTTTCTCCTTTATATAAAGTATTTTTATAATAGGGAACATTGTATCCTGGCCTAAAGTTTATATACTATTAAGTAACAAGAGAGTATCACGACAGAACTAGGAGAGTAATGACATCATGCAGAGATCCTAGATTTGATGCTATTTGCTGTATTAATGAAACTTTGTGATGTCTCCCTTTTCGGAGTTTAAGAAATTTTCATTTGCATAATGATGGTTAAATCATACTAGCAGAAATATATTTGTTCTTTTTGTTTGTGTATTAAGTAAGAAAGAAAGGTGAAGGACTAGACTCTAATGGATTTTTATAAATTATCTTTGGTTTCCCAGTACCATTGAATACATTGCTTTAGGGCATTTAATTTATAAGCAAATTCTTTCACAAAATCAGCGCCACAAATTTACTCCCCTAATACCTTGCTCCGTTACTGATGGCAGGCATATTTCCTGACTCTGCAAATCATGGAGACTTACTGAAAACTTTAATTTGGAAGCTAGTGATACAAATAAAGAGGTGACATGTGGGAATGAGGGGACAACAGTAACAGTAAGTCAAAAAAGTTACAAGGGTCCTACCCAAACCAATGCTTAGTGTCTAAAGTGAGGAAATTCAATTTTGTATGTCTGGAAGCTGTCGTGGAGACAGTGGTGTATCCAGGAGAAAGATTCTGCAGTTATTTGGACTTTGTTTCTGGCTTCAAAGTCTAATCATCTAGCCCTCCTAGAGAGTCTATGAACTATTTAATATGTTTATTTAATGGAATCTTTATTTGTTAAATTAGCTACAGTCAGTTACACATTTTTTTTTTATATTTGAGAACCCTGACTGACACACTCTCCTATGACATCTTCTAGCTTTTGTAGTAACCAACTAGACCCAAAACTTGTCTTTAGAGAACAATAATTTCTTAGCTCACTATTCTGTAAGTCAGATATTTTATTCTAGTTTCACCTGGGCTCATGTATGGGGCTACGTCACCTGACTGGTTAACTCAGGACTTGTTGGTTTCTGATGGTCTCACTCATTTGACTGGTAGCTGGCGTTGGTTGTCAGCAAGTGATGAATATGACTCAGGCATGTACTTACAGTATCCCTTATAGGCTTTTTTTCTGTCTTAAAAGTGCAAATACTTTCTAATCCCTGCTTGTTGCATTTGATATTGTCCTATTGCCCAAAGCGAGTGATGTGGCCAAGCCTGGATTTAATGGGTAAAAAAATAAAATCTACCTCCTGCAAAGTCACCTTGTAAATGGTTGTCCAAACAGAGATGAAAGAATTTGCAGCTTGTTTTGTAATCTCCCTGACCAACACAGAATGTTTTTTGTTTGTTTTACTTGAGTCCTAGAATTTTGAACAAACTCTCTTAATGATTCTATACCTTTGAATGTGTTATTTTCTCTTCTAGATTCCAATTTCTCCTTTACCTTCCTGAGCAAATCACCAGGCGTTCTTGTTCTTATAGTTCAAGACAACATTTCTTCAGGCAGAATGAACTGGTTTTTATCTCAATTCCCACAACATGTTGTAGATCTATCACTTATAGTTCTTACCACATTGCACTCCATCTTTAAAGGTTCATTTGACAACAGTTACTCAGAGAACGGGGATTTCCTAGGGTCTAGCACAATGATTAGCAAAGGGTAGCTATTCATTTGTTAAACCGCTACTGAATAAGGGACACATCCTGTTGGGTTCCTCTTTCCTCTCAGGCTCATTAGCAATGGCCTTGCTCTGGCAAAATCTATCTGCAGAGCTGCAGGATTTTTAGGTTTCTAAGAAATCTTTCTATGTAGCTATGTGGGGCCTAGATCTTTATTGTGCTGTTCATTTTTAATACAGATTTGTAGTAAGCATCTATGAGCTAGAGACTTTGACTCTAGAAAATATCTGAAGCATATTCTAACCATGTTAATCCCTGGCCTAACCTACCGTCTTTTTAATAAATCAGAAGAGACTATAAAAGGCAATCTCACTGGCATACACTAATCCGGTTTATTAAATTCAAGATATGGCTTGAATTTAATCTCTTTTTTTTACTTAGATGGATTTCAATGTTTTAACATGTTTCTTTTTCTTTTAGAAGAGTGGAAAGTAAATTATCCTTTTCATCCAATTCATTTATTCTAGTAAGCAGGACAGCATGCTCTTAAACTGTGTATTTACTCTTTATCCTTTCGCTGAACTTCTTGAGGTTGGTGAAATAGAACTCTTTCCAAAGAATTAAACTAAAAATAAAATTGCATATATTCTGGCATCTCTATTCCCCCAAAGAAATGAGAAACCGTTTAGAACTCAGAGGGCTATTTAGGGACTTTCCCATTATTCTAGCATTGCCAAAATATTTTGCTCCTCTCTCTTTTCCCTTCCCCCACTATCCTCCGATTCTGAGCCAAATCAGATACTCATGGACAGCGAAGATCTCCTTTCGTCACCTTCTTTGTGGTAGGAGAATGGAAAATGCTCTGTTGGTCAGGTTAGAGCTCCTGGCAGCTGCTGTATTGGCAACAATTAAGGGAGATTTTGAACTTAACGTCTGGCTGCTGAAAGTTTTTGGATTTGGGGTTTGATGTTATCAAAAAATTCTTCTGGTCAGATGCAGAAACATATTGTTTAATCTAACAGGAATGTGAGCAGGTTGTCCTTCACAGTGCATTTCAGAATGCTTTTTTTTTTTTTTTTTTTTTTTTTTTTTTTTGTGGCGGTCTACAGTAGTTCTGTGTAACTAGAGAAGGGTATGTCTGGGGACAGAATACTCCACAACACTGCAGTTGAGTCTGTTTCAACCCTTAGGCAGATTCTGAAGAGGTTTCTCAAATGAATGAAACAGCGGTTAAATTTCATAGTTTCTTCTGCAATGTTTGAATTATACTGATCTGAAGCTAATTTTCTCTCCTAATAAGGTTTCAAATTATTTAGCTCAGGAATCATGTTTATACAAACAGAAAATCTTAATATGAGAATTTATTTTTTTTTACTTAGGAGAAGTACTTTTAGTGGTTAAAATATTATTTCTGATAATAAACGATTTTGACCCAAGTTAACCAGCCATTTATGTCTTGTTAATTAATTGTGTCACTTTAATTGCTGATAAATACAGAACTCACTGATTTAAAACATATTGTCTTTAAATTTTTAAATATAAAGATTACAGTAAGTGCATTGGACAAAAATCTCTTCTAATACTCTGAAACACATCTTAATTTTAAAGTCTTTATTAAGGAGAGAAACATGAAAAACCTTATTTACACAGGATATATCTTGCCTAAATTAAGATGTCTTCAGACATAAAATATAATTTCTAGGGGCCACCAGATGACTGATTATGTGTAGGAAAGGTCTACAAAAAGGGAATATATTTACTTCCTGATCTCCCGAACACGGACTACGTCTACATTTTCTATTACTTATTTTACTTTTCTTACCATTAAAGTCTTAACATCACTGAGATAATGAGTGCTTTATAATTTCTATGAGCCAGTTATTTTATTAAAAAGCATCAGCCTTTATTTGTTTGGGTATGCTTTCTTCTGTAGTTTAAGACCTAAACTAGATAATACCTTTAAATTTTTTTGAAGTCATTTAATTATGGCTTAAAGAATTGGATTAACTGATTCATTTTGAATCTGTAAGAAAATTTTTCAACTTATATTTAACTATATCATTTTCTCTGATTATTTTTCTTATAATCTGCTATTTGATAGTTTTATTGGATTTATTCATTAAATGATCTTAAATGGTCTGCCCTTTATATGACTGTCTGTGTTGGTTCATATTACTAAAATAGTAAGATCAAAGTTATCTGACAATTTTTCTTGAAGTAAGTAACTTTCATATGGCTAAAGATGTTTTTAGATTCATTATTGCTAGGTCTTCATACCAATGGCCAAGTAGGACATTGTGGGGTGACCTGAGAATCCATTTCAGCTATGATTATAATTTATGGTTTCTATATAAGCAAAGAATTAAAGCATAGAAAAATTGGACCAATGTTATTCTTTGATCTCTCTACTTCTGCTAGTATAGTATATAACAAGACTAAAAACATAAGCTAATAGTTACTCAAAATATTTAGAAGTATCAAATGTCTGGAGAGTTTCCAGAAGCTGAAAATTTGAAATGGAAGGCTCTGTGTGTCTACTTACATAGTATAATCTTGATAAATAAAGTGTATGAGTGGCATAGGGAAGGCAGTTAGCATTAATCCCTTGGCTAGGTGGAGAGTCAGAGGAGGGAAGATGCAATTAGGGGGATCATTTTATGAACTATATAGGTCTAACCAATGTACTGTATACTTGCAACTAAATTAAATAAATAAATAAATAAATATTTGAATATGGATAACAATAATAGAAAAAAGAAAGTGTATGAATGTAAAAATAACTTTAGAAATGCTTGGTAGAGGTTAATCATGTCTGCATTGTACAACTGCACATGCCCACATTTGGATTTATTTTTCTCCTATTTTAAAACAAACTTTTCCTTATAGTAAAATTTTTACTGCTGTCTGTGGACCACAAATTTCTCAAGCTTAATACCTTAGATTTGATGTGGATTCTGTGACTTATGTTCATTACATATGTTATAATACCAATTCTTGTTAATTCTTGTTTTGAAATATGTTTTAGACTCTCCCTTCTCTTCCTACTGCCGCCCATCTACTCAGAACTCAAGTCATGCATTCATTAGTATCTCTCCATTAGTTCATTTTGCTGTCTTCACTGCTAACCTCTTTGATCATACTGTTTGTACTCTTCCTCCAGTTTAATCCTCTTAAAACACTAATTTATTAGACTACTCCACTGAAATATTGGAGTCACTTTTGACTCTTTTTCTCTATCTTCCATGCCTGAAAATCCACTTAGTTGTTAGGGGCCATCAATTTTACTTTATTCACGAACACTTCTATCAAGTCATCCCGTTTCTATTTCACACCACACAGCACTGTCAGATTAGTGTTTCCAATCACAGTTATGATTTTCCAGCTAACAAACTTAGAGTGCATCCCATTATCTGATGCATAAAGGTCACATGCAAAGGAGATGGAGGCCTGACCTTATCTCTCTGACCCTGCCTTTCAATGCTGCTCTTTGCAGACTAATCACTGTAATCAAACTAAACCTTAATTCTTACTCTTGCTTTTCTACCTCAGTACTTTTGCAGGGTTGTTTCCTGTATGGGGAATGAGCTTCCAGTTTCAGATCTATTATTTTTCTTTGAATGTCTAGAAAATGTCACCCTTCATAAAGTGTCCCCTATCATCTTTAAAAATATTTTTTTCTCTGATGTCTCATAAAATTTATTTTTATAGTAATCATTATCTCTTCTACTATAGACATTTGTAATTAAGGTATATCTTCTTTATAAGCTCTTAGTTCTTAAGAGTATTTTTTTATGTTTTAAAATGCTCTCTTTTCATGATTCTTATATAATACCTTGAATATCACTGATATGAAATATATTTGAGCTTTTGAATTATTACACAGTGCCTCTCAACTACCAAAAAGGTTTATTTCATTCTTCATGGCCATTTGTAATCTTATCTCCAATCACATCTTTGACTTTACTCTGTTCTCTTCTCATGTAGAAAACATGATTTGCTACAAATAATAAACTCTACTAGTCTGATTGTTTTCCACCTACTCCTGCTTGAAGCTTTGCATAAAATTCATCTAAAGAGCTAGCATCTATGTTTCTTTTTTTTTTTAAGAAGCATTTAATAAATGGTGGTTAAGGTACCTGGAGTTAAGGTACCTGGGTTCAATCCCAGCCCTGATGCTTGGAAGTTGGTTAATAATTGCATAATAACTTCAAAGTGTAATATCTTTTTTGTTAAAAGCTGACATCAACAGGACCCACATATTACAAAGGAAAACCATTTAACATAGTGGTTGAGATCTATTTAGAATAAAAAATTTTAAATATTTATCTTTCTGGTTCTTTTTCTCCTTTTTATTTTCTTCTCAATCTTAATGAGAAAGAAACATTTAAAAATATTGATTGATATCCCAAGCATACAGATATGAATAAATCATGATCCCTACCCTCATTCCCACCCTTCACTTTTAAGGGCTGATAGACTCGGTAAAAGATGGAAACCTAAATTTGTAAGAAATGGATTAAAAATTAGAGATAATTATAGTTGGGGAGGGAAATATAGAAAATTGAAAGAAATTCTGTTTTCTTTGTATTGTAGGAGACTGAAAAAGTTTATGTACACACTGAAAGTAAAAGAGATCAGTTTGGACAGAAGCACTAAAGATAGTAAAGGTAAGTTGGAATCTCCTCTTGCAAAAAAGAATATGATACAACCAATAACTAGAAGAGATCACAAGCCAATGTTGAGACTACAGCAGGACTGGCAAAAACTACACCTATCCATGTACAGAGTATCACTGAATGGGAAAAAAAAGAGAGTGGGTGACGTGTCTTAAAATGTGAGAAAGGAATAAGGAAAGATTAACAGGATGGAGCTCTGGATTTGAAGAAAGTTGTGGAAAGGGACTCCACATGTAATGGAAATACTGGAGTGTTAGATAAGGAAATATGAGTTTAATTCAAAAAACATTCCTTGAGTCATCTCTATGTTCTAGACACTGCATAACTACAATGTGACACATGCTATATTAATGCGTGGGTATGGTGATGTGGGACCTCAGAGAAGGGAACTCAGTGCAGTCAAATGGTTTAAGGAAGCCACCCCGCAGCATGTGGTTTCTGGGCTGAGTGTTCAAGGTGGAGGTAGTAAGTAAGACTGGAGAATTTAATTGGTGCCAGACCAGCCTTGAGAATTGTGACGTCCTAGGCATAGCTTCACAGGTGATTCTTGAATAGACACAGAGATTGCTTTATGGTTGGAGTAAAATTGATTTTTTGAATCAGGTGGCAAAATCCTTAATAGGAGAGGAACTTAGAATTTGAGTGGGGAGATTAACAAAGAGTAAAATGTGGCTATATGGCATAAACCTCGATTGAAGGGACGTTTTTGTTAGAAGGAGTGTGGTCGAGATTCATGGACATTTGGTGCTCAGATTGATTGTCTTTCCTTTTTCGTGACTGAGTAGAGCATCTCAGCGTTGCTCTGGGAAACTATCTCCTCTCCTACTCCATTTTTATGCTTCTGGTGATGTTTCATGTCAAATTCTGTGGGTTGACATGTATTCAGAGCAAGCTAATCTTGTTTGAATCTGTTATCGCTGGTCATTCTTCTTCTCAAAATCTTTACTTTCACCAGACATTTAGGCATTTGATTATATTACTGCTTATGTAAGTCTTATATTGCAGCTCCACAATTCTTCATAGTTAAAAGAGTGCTTGCAACAAAGTGAGCAAACAGTTAGTAGTAGATGGGAAAATAAAAGCAATTGAGGAACTGAGAAAATAAAATTAACTAGAAATTAGGTACAAACAGGGTTAGAATGAAAGAGAATGTTTAGGTTCTAGGAAAGATTTATAAAATCACCAAGAAGCCTAGACAGGCTTTACTGGCCAAGTTCACAGTTCTGGGATCAAATTTTGGTCTTGCACGGTAAGGTATTCTATTACTGAGGTGAAGTATGATAAAAAATACGTTTGAGAATTTTTTTAGTTATACTTGGTTCTGAAATGGGATACTCAAGAGTATTGTAGAATTGCCTTTCATAGAAGTATGTGAGGTTTAAATAGATAATTATTACAGTTAGTTAGATGTTCTCATCTAAGACAGTAAGAAATAAACTACATTTTCCCTCAACTCCATTAACATTTTATTATGAATAAATATATGAACACAGGATTTATAATTTTCATTACTATCTTTGTGTTTTCCAAAGAATATCTGCTATCTTTTTTTATATTTCTCAGATAATTCCAGATTTATTACCTCTTTAGAGTATTGATCTCCTGGTAGAGATTGAGACTGCCTCACTGCCAGGTGAAGAAATTGCCATTTATTAAAATAACTGGATGAGTTATATAAATGACTTATCCTTTTGAAATAATAGCAGGTTGTTTTCTAAAATATTCCTACTGTTTCTCATAATTTCTTCCAAAAGAACAAACTAATGTTTCTTGCTAAAATGCTCTTGACTACATTTTAATAACCAATAAATGTACTTTTTTTGTAAGTGACCTTGATTAATTGTTCTTTCCCATTTCCACCTTTTAAAAATAAAGCTTATGGAATCATCACTCACTAAAAAAAGGGAAGTTCTTAGTATATTTTAACCTGAGTTCACTAGTTCTGAGAAATCCTAAGCAGGTCTTATTATCTCACTTCTTCCTCAACTCAAATATTTTAAAGAATAATGTAGAGTTTATTGAATGTTTTATGGAAACAAAAGGTTTACAGTTCACACTGCCCATTAAACCATGCTCTCCGAATCATCTTTAAACAATTGTACTCTTCCCTTAAAATTTCTCTCAATGAAAGGTATCTCACCCTAGGGGCTCCATCTTCCCACAAGTCTTCTCTACCATTTCAGTCATAACACATCATGCTAGTACTCAGATCTCTGAACTTGACTGTGCTAGTCAATAAAAAAAGTCAAACAAAGTTTTTTTTTTAACTATATTATTGAAGACCTTAATTTCAAAAATTTATATCTTTTAGAAGATAATTCTTTCATTTACTACCCTACAATTTATAGCAAAAGTTAGTGCTTAAAACAACATTAATTAGCTCATATTTTCTGTGGGTCAGAAATCAGAGTGTGGCTTACCTGGGCACCTGTAGTAAGCAGAGTTTCTAACAAGGCTGAAAAGAAGGCATTGGTAGGATGCAGTCATCTTAAGACTCAGTGGGGAGAAGATTCACCTCCAAGCTTGTTCAGGTGGTTGCTGACCAGACCAGTTACTCGAGATCTCTTTTTCTCAGAGCCTCAGTTCCTTACTGTTGTAAGGATCAGCCAATTTCTTGACCCTCAGTTTCTTGTTACCTCTCCATGGGGCAGCTTGCAACATAGCAGTTTGCTTCATCGGTGTAAGCAAGCAAGAAGAGACAGAGAGAGTGAGTAAGACAGAAATCGAACTTTTATAATCTAATCTCAGACATAAAGGTTCATCATTTTTGTTGTATTCTTTTCTGAGAAGAAAGTCATTAGGTCTAGTCCATGCACAAATTGAGGAATAACAGAAGGGTGTGACGATGAAGAGGTGGGGATCATTGGGGACCATTTTAAAATACTGCTCTACACCCATATGCATTCCCCTAGGTATCTTGGTAATGTGTGCCTGTTATAAATAAATTTATAACAGTCATATACCTAGTAGTGCTTATTTAATTTTTATCATCTTTTCATCATTATGTTTCATGCTGTAATCTGCAAAGAGAAATAGTTATGTCTATTAGCTCATTTCATACAGCTCTTAACGCAATTTTGTTAGTTCTATTAGAGAAGAAAGATAATGATTTCTTCTCTTCTCACCATAAATATGAGTGCTGAAAACCATAACTTGAAGGGGCAAACATGGAATAAAAAAAACCTGGGAGATGGTATATTGGTCAATGTCCTTTGTTCCAAACAGCAGAACCCATTCTAAATAATCTAGGCAGGAAAAAAAGTCCTATTAGAAGTTATTGCCAGAATGACCAGAGATCCAGACTTCAAAAATATAGACAAGATCATATACAACCTCAATATAGAGGCTTCTCAAATGAAAACACTATTACTTTATCTGTGAGAATTTGTGAATACCAGAAGCTGCGCGCCTGCAGGCACTGAACGGGATACCTCCAAAGGCACTTACTTCCCGGAAGAGTAATGTCCACATACACTGTCTCATTTTCGAATTGAAATATCACCTGGGTTAGTGTTATGGGTAGAACGTAGGTACTGTTTTGCAAAGGCACCCGAGGATGTGAATTTTCTGTTTTTACCTTGGGTAGTTGAGACTCATATGTGGGGAAAAAATGTAATCTATAAGTATATTTTAAACATATCTAGTAGCCTTCAATGATGAATGTAATGCTTATCAAATGAAACAGGAAGTGATAAAATTGCTTCACACCCGCCTATCACTGTGTTAACCCATGTGCATGTGTAAATGTCATTACTTTGGTGTTCTGCAGCCTCATGGAGGGCTACCTTCCTTGATGTTCAGTGCCAAACTCTTTTGCTTTAATGTAACCTCATACCATAGAGACTTTCTTTCAATTCCCTTATTCTCTAATGCAAACTGTCCTCTGTGTATTTCATTTTGAAATCTGATGAGTTTTTTGTTGTTGTTGTTGGAAAGCAGTTCTGCTGAAACTAGATAAAAGAAGAACGTAGAACGCTTGGAAGGAGTGAAAGTGTTCTTGCCCTCTGAGCAACCACATTCATAAATAATATTCCACAGTGAGCCAAGTGCTCCCTGAAATCACATAAATAAAGGAGAATATGGGTGAAGTGCAATGGAACATTTCTACTCCAGCTGTGAGAAAAGATCATAATCTACTAGATTCCTTTTGGGTTCCCAGACCTGGCGCCCAGATCTTGGTCCAGGCATCAGCTGAGGTACTCAGCCCGAGGAGCAGAGTACAAAGGTGTTGGTTCTCTCGTAGCTCAACCGCTGTAGCTGAAAGGAACCAAGAGAACTTTCCATTGCGTCACAGATCAAGTGCATGCTTCCTCTGCTCCCCACTTTTCTTTCTTTTTTTTTCTTTGCAGAGGTAGGTAGGGGCCTGTTAAACATCATTCAGTATGTCTTGAGCTTTACAGAATTTCCACTGGGATGTTAAATTCTTCATCCAAACACATTTTTTTCATTGTTTTTTTTTTCCTCCTTCACTTTCATGATGAGCTAGGGAAAAGCCTGCTAATCATCTCTCGCAGCCTCTAAATTTTCCAAAGTAGTATATCAAATATATCATTTTCTAAGCAGACATTTTTCTAAGAAAGGAATGATTTAACCATAGAATAATTGTATTACATGAAAGATTTTACTATGTTCTTAATAAAAGAAAAATGGCTCTGCCATGACTACAGAGTCCAAATATGGATAGGAATGCTGGGAAGAGAAACAGTAATTCTCAGAGATATCACATTATCAGGTGTTCTCTTTCCAGTAGAATTTTCCAAGGTGGACTTAGCTGAATCTACTATGACTCATAAAGGAGCAATAGAAGCAATTACAGTTGAGGGCAAGCAGTTCAGGCATCGAAACTGAAGAGTGGAAAGATAAACTGTAGAGAGAATTTAAGGAGCAGAAGACATCATTTATCATTGCAGGGAGACTCTGACCTAAAGCATTAACCATTTTGTCTGGAGCAGCTCTCACTTCTTTCTAGGCACCCTTTCAGCTCCAGTCAGGATTTGTTTGAGTTCCCGAGGTGTCTGATTTCTGAGACAGTTCTGGATCTCTTCTGAAAGGAAAATAGATGTGATTTGATTTTGTGTGACTCAGTTTAATTTGCTGAAATTGCTGAAAAGCAATTAAAGAAAAAAATGGAAAGAATGATTTACAATGGTGATTATTTCAGATACTATAACAAATGAGAGAGAAAATTATCTTGGTATAGTGACTTCTTTTCCAACACTTACCCTCAATTACACCTCATAACAATGGCTTGTTCTATAAGATGGGTACAGATAACAATATTTCAGAGAACTAGGTCAGAGTAATGTGATTAGGCATCATTTAGTTAGAAAACAAGGAGAAATGCTGGATTCTAATACACTTAGTCACTTGACTAAAGCGGATGGTTGTGGTAATGGGGGAGTTGATCTCTGCTGGCTAAAAATTAATAATACAACTAGCTGATCTACTGATACTCTGACAGTATATATTGATGACATGATCCCATATCTTCTGTTATGTAATGTTTTTCAGTTCTAGTTTAATACAGATATTTCTTAATAGGAAAAGAAAGCTTTTTGAGGTGAAAAACTAAAATGATCTGCTTTTGTGAACAAACACGAATTTTCATATTCCACTCTCTGAAAAATCCACTGGCTTTTTTTTTTTTTTTTGAGGTCCATGAACAGTCAAGGATGATATGGTTTGGCTACAGTAGAATTAATGCTAACACTTTAGTAATGATTTACCTGATCTCTTAAGTATGAGCCTATAGTACTTAAATTCTGTCACAGTTTTTATTATTTAGACTAGTTGGGGAAACTAGAGATAAGTGCATATAGTTGGGAAATGTGCTCATCTTTCTGGAAGGAGTTTCTTTAAATGTTTTCAAATTATGACAGAATAAGCAAAGATAAAATAACAATTACTTTAATATGTGTCATTTAAGGGAAATTAGATGGTTTTACCAAGTTAAATGCAAATAATTAAATGGTTAAATTAGGCTTTATTTGGGAGCTGAAGGATAGATTTATTCTCTAATACTAATTAATTATTAATCAATTAATTATTAACAATAAATTTTTATAATATTAATAGTTTATTCATTATTAATGTGGACCATATTCAGTGTGTCAAGGGGGTACTCACACACATCACTGTAATGGCTGGTTTTATAATTAATAGTGATCAAAATCAGTTTGCCCTGTAAACTTCTGTCATTCTAGAACCTGCCACCCCTACTTTTTAAATGCTGATTTTTCTGGCTGTATTCTTAAATCATAGGACAGAAACAGATTTTTTTTGCTGTATTTTGGAAGTTTCTTTTCCTGTCACAAGTTGAGACAGGAAGTGCTGAAGCCCATGGAAAAAAATGGGGGGAAAAAAACAAAAATAAATGTCTCTGAATTTCTGGAACATTTGCAAATATTTAGTTTATGCCAAGGTTTGGTTATTGGGCAGACTATTTATGTGGACAAAACTTTTTAAAAATAGTTCCCTGAACATAAGAAAATAAATCTTCAATGGAATGAAAGATATAAATCTCTTTAGCTTATAATTTTGTTAATATTAGATCAATTAAAACCATTACTTATGGGTGCATATTTCGATGAGATGTTTTTATTGAAAAAACAGAATAATAGTTTAAATGTTAATAAAACCATCTGTAGAAACAACCAGCTTAAAAATTAATGGCAAGTAGTGATAATGGCACCCAAATGTTTTGATATTTGGATGTTATAATCTTTCTGAATATAAAACCCTAGTTTTTATTTGTTTGTTTGCTTTTTTTTAAACATCTGACATTACACTGTAGACATTCACAAGAGAAAGAACAATATCTTTCTTCCAGCTTTCTGTTTCTACCTAATGTTCTTCATTAAATTGTTCTCTTGCTTCTTAGTCAGAGGATGATTCTTAGACTGTCTTTATTATGGAAGCTGAACAGAGAAATGGAAAACCTTAGATATAATTGCAGATGCAACCAGTAACTCCAGTAGATATCCCATTTCTCATATTACATTTATTTTCAAATTGGGCCATTTTCTTAGTATGATATGAATAACTCAGATGAGTTTTCTATTATCTTTAGGAATAAAAGTTTTCTCTTTAGAACTTTTCTATAGCTTGTCTCATCTGGAAAATTACCTGCTATATATATATATATATATATATATATATATATATATATATATATATATATATATATATATATATATATTACCTGCTATATATATATATATATATACTTAGACATTTCCTAGTCAAATTATCTTTGAAACATTAAGCAAACCAATATGACAGAGTAGCTTAAAGAAAGGATAAATTTATTTTCTAAAAACTGTCTCTAAGTAGACTCCTAAGTGGAATTCGCAGAGGGACACAGAGGTCAAGGGAAGCAAAAGTGCTACTTGAAACAAGCAGTGACCCTTTGACGGTGGCTTGGGCACTTGTTGAGATCCAGACACACTGCAATCAGAAAACCAACATTAGCCCAGACAGGATGTATGAGTCAAGGATATCTAAAGGAGATGGAAAACGTGGCATACAAGCACTTGCAGCTTTCCAATTGCTGGGCTCCACTTGCGGTCCCTGCTGCTGGTCGGAGCATACTGGAAAGGAAACATAAACAGTTTAAATTGAGTGTCAGAGCTAACAGCTCTCATGTGACTTTCTGAAAAGATGAGAAATGGACCTATCAGAATCACTGGAAGTCCTAAGTCTGAAGGAGCAGGGAATAGAAGAGGCACAAATGAATAGAGAGCTCAGGGATGCTGCCATATATGGGTGAGAGGCAAGAATTCAAGCAAAATTCCCGTGATCTCAAAACTTGTGCTACTCAGACAGCTGCATCAAATTCCATTCAATGTCAAAGTGGTACCTTAAGCTAGTTTATCTGGTTTTGCTTTGAAGTGGCAATAAAAACCAGGAAACTTCCTGACCTGGGTCATTTCTAAAAAGAGTTGTTTTCTTTTAGCTTTACCCATTTTAAGAACAGCTACACTTATAGGTATGTCTGTGAAAGAGTATAATAAAGAGGACGTTTACTAACACAGGAAATGTAAAAGTAGTCCAGAAATCTTCCAAATTTATTATAGATTTGGACTTTAAGCAGCAAAAGCACAAACAGTGGGCACATTCGAGTGAAGCAAACATTATTTTCATTCAGACACCATATGCCAGCATTAGAGAAACCTCACTGATTTTATTCTTTAGTGACCTTGTTTCATCTCAATGACATCTGAGATTAGAAGCATCATTTACATAGAAAGAGAGTGAATAGTTCCACTTTATATATTTTATAGGTTTTTTTCCCTTCAGTTTGTTTTAGTTCTGCTAAAAGTATCTTGACTAATCTACTACTCAATATAAATAGTGGGAAAAAGAATAAGTAGTATTAAAACCAAGTTAGTTTCTAGGTTTTTATTAGTTTTATGAAAAAAATCACAGAGTTGTCAATTAATATAAATAAATTATTTTGTATTTAACTGAGAAATTCAGTGCCTCAGGATTCTTATGAAACTCTTCTACATAGTTAACTTTATCTGGACGAGGAGGTTCTATGCTGATGCAAATTGGACCTGTCTTGTTATTAATCCCATTTCTTCTGGACTCTTACAAGATAATATGATGAGATGTGCTATGCTCCTTAAAGTAAAATTCTTCTTTAAAATAAGAATCTTTGGATGCTCTAACTGAAGACAAGATTAGATTAGGGCATTTCTAATATCCTGCCGGTTGGTAGAGTATAATTGACTGGGCTCTGTGATGTACCTCGATTCATGCAACCAAGTTGCTCCTGTTCTCTGAGAGAAGAGCCTATTGTTTTTGGTTACTTGCCTTGTAAAATCATAATAAAAATAAAACTGATTATAATTTGTTGCTTTCTGTTTTGCGTTAACCTCACCGGCAATTATGAATACACCCCCTTTCCCTCTTCTTAATTCTTATATTAACAGATTAAAGAATATTCTTTATTTTGCATCTTCCTGCAAAAATTCTTTTAGTATTTTTATCTAATATTTTTCTCCCAAAATTACACCAAAATGGACATTGAAATCATCAGCGTAGTATATTAAATTTCTTTTAGCTCAGGTTTTCCAAACTTTGATTTTTATTAAACTAGTTCTAATTTCCTTTAGGTTCTAAAGATGAGAGTCATTTACTATCTTTGTGGCTTTATGCACAGGTCTGCTGGACAGATAGATGAATGAGAAGCTTGAAAGGTAACTTTATTTATATATAGAGGATGAAGAACCTCTGCTGACCTAGGAATAAGGTAGTTTTTCCCTGTAAAACCTGTGAGAGACTTCTGGGCTACTAACATTTGAACATCATTTTGATTTAGCCTGACAGTGTCCCTAAGCAATGAGAGTTTTCTTCCATGTATGTATTAGATTTATTTTTTGAATTAAAATAGAATTCATTGCAGAAGAGAGCACTGTGGAAGTTTAGAGTGAGTTAAGATTTTGGCAAAGAGTGCATGAGAAACTTCTTTCACGGGTATTTCTGATCCCACTGGGGGGAATACCAGAAATGTACCTCAATCCGTTCTCACAAGAATTGAGACTTGAAATTCACACACCCACAAGGATTAGATAAGAGTCTACCAAGGGTCCAGTCTTTGTGGATGCTTCTCCAAGTCCTAAGAGCATTTCTATAGTTCAGAGGGTCTTGTCTTCCATCTGTGCTGACATCTGGGTCATATAACTCTTGTTTGCTCAATAAGAAGAGAAAATAGTGAGAGTGATAGAGTAAAAAATGATGAAAAGCACACTTTGTTTTGCACATTAAAAAAGAAAGTTCAGGTGAAAATGTCAGCAAAGGACAGATAGGATGACCTGATTCTACTCTTTTCCTTTGTGATGAGAATACATATAATCTCTTTTTGGAAGAGATTTGCTGCATGTAGATTCTAAATCCCTTTTCTTTTCTCCTGAGACTTTTCTCATGAATATTCTCTCTTTCCTTTTGCTTCATTGATTATGTAAAAAGGCCTCTCTAATCTCTCTTTTGATAAGTGAGTGCTTCAGAAAAGTAGCCACATGCTTACATCGTCTAGAAGATATAATTAAGCTCTAAATTGATCTAAGTAGATTTTTAAATAAAAAAAACTATTTAATTCAAATTTTTTCTTAAAGATATATTGAATTTATACAATGGGATATGTTTTAGCTTCAGAACTATTTATTTAGGGAATCAATCCATGGCAGGTTGATCAAATGTAGATGTGGGAAAGACACATGTTTATTGAGCTATATGTCAGGCACAATGTTGGATGCCAAAATAATGAGAATATCTCAGCTTTAATTTATAATTGCAATGTACAAGGCCATGTTCTAAACACATTACTATGCACTAAAAATCAGATAAAATTTACTGATATTCTTTTATTTTGCAGATGAGGAAACAGAAGAGGGATTTTAAAAAATTTACCAGGTTATACAATTATAACTGGCAGTGTGGGATTAAGCCCTACATTCTGGCTCCAGAAATTATGTTATTAACCACGACCCTGTGTTGTGTGTGTGTGTTTTCCAAATAGTTTAAAAAGTCATTGTTTGAAAGAAAATATTAACTTTTGTTTCTTTTAATTCAGTTATTATATGTTATTGAGGAAATTAGTTATCTTTTGGTGTGTAAAAAAATTACATCAAGACGTAGAGATCTAAAACAATGAACATATATCATTTCACATATTCTGTGAGTGCAGCTTAGCTAGGTTGTCTGCCCCCAACGTCTCTCTCCCAGGTTGCAATTAAAGGACTGGCAGAGACTGCAGTCTCAAGTGAAAGCAGATCTAGAGAAGGATCCCTTTCCAAGTTCACTCTCATGGTTGCTAGCAGTCGTGTTCCTCAAAGGATGTTGCACTGAGGGCTTCAGTTTCTTGCTGGCTATTGGCGAGGGGCCTCCTTTAAGTATATGCCATGTGGTCCTCTCCATAGGTAGCTCTCAGTACATCAGCTAGTACAGTATGATATTTTACAACATATATGAAATGTTTGCTGTGTAATAAACAGTACTACTAAAATGAGTTTTTTTTAATTCTGTGCTTTTACTCCTTTGAAGATGTTTTATATATTTTAAAGCCCATGTAATCAACTACTTGTTAAAGTAAATATGTTAGAAGCTAATATTCAGTGGTAACATACATGCTTAGAAAGTCTTTTATTATTTTTTTTTGAGTAGAATAGGCCATGCAAAAGTTGTATAATCAACTCTTGATCACTAATTAAATTCACCAATACAATACAACCTAACTGAATCCAGTGTATTTTAGAGAATGAAGGAATCATACTCTGTAAGAATGAACAATATATATTTGCTTACATATGTATACAGGTTAAATATATAATGAAAAGGAAATATTTAATGTTCTGTTTGACACTCTTAAATATTCAAACAATGATAATCTGCTTTAAACTTATTCATCCTGTACACTGAATAGCTTTTTAAATATATATAGTGTGTGTGTGTTTTAGCATAGCATAGCTCATTATAAAAATAATTTTTAGACTGTGTTAATTTACCTAATTTTAGAATAAGAGAAAGGGGAGGCTGTTGAAATGTTTTGAGTAAAGGAGTAAAAAAAGATAAGATTTTATGTTTTTTAAAACTCTTCTGGTGCAGGATACAGAAAATTTTGGAGGAAGACAAGAGTAGCAGTAAGTGACCAGTTACAAGGCAAGAGTTTGAGGTTTTCACAAAGTGATCAAGATTGGAGTGAGATTTTGTAATCAGACTATCTGAGTTTGAAGTTAAGCCCTAGTATCTGTTAGTTGTGCTACCTTGATCAAATTGTTTACTTTCTCTCATTCTCTGATTCTCTGTTTGTATAATTGGGACAGCCATAGTAACCCACTGATATAAGAATTAAGAAAAACAATACAAAGCACTGAGTGCCTGACAAGTGCTGGAGATCACTAGTGTAAAAGCAGTGAAGATGGAAAAAGTGGGCTGTGCATAAAATAAATCAAGAGCATTTTGTGACTGATTGTCTGTACAGTGGGAAAAAGGGAGGAATCCGGGATGAATCCCAGGTTTTAGATTTGCACCACTGAATGAGAGAGGAAACAAAGAAGGGCAGGAGTAGGGGCAAAAATGATAAGTTCACTTTTGAATATTCTGAGTTCAAGGTGCCTTTGTACCTATTATACAAGTGGGAATATCCAGTAGGTGATATATAAAGGCACCTGCAGGGTCTTAGTTGCAGATGAAAACTTGAGACCTGCCAGTTTGTAGAGTAGGAAGTGGTCAGGAGTGACTGGTCTCCCTTTTCTACTCCATCACTTCTAGCCACATTAATGACTTATTGTATTGTAAATACGATTTTATTATAAATAACCAGAACTATCGGATTGTTACAAAATTGATTTTCAATTCTATTCTGATAAAATAAAATTAGTCAATGGTGCTCTCCGTCCTTCTATATTCTCAAAATTTTCTGAAAGAGAAATAAAAACAAACATAATTAACTAATATCATGAAAGGAATTGAAAAGCTATTTCGCAATCACCTCTAAAAATGCTAGAAGGAAGTTTCTTCTCCTTTTGAATGAACAAAACAATTCACTTTATACAGAAAGCGGTAGGAGTATATATTTACACGCTTACTTTGAAAAATGAACTGATGTCTTACAAAGTTGAAAATGCACATGCTCAGTGATCTGGCAAATTCCACTCATGGGAACCTACAGAGAAAAACGCTTGTAGGTGCGAGCCAGGAGACATGAACAAGAGTGCGCCAAACAACATTGTTTATAAAAGCTCTAAAATGGAAACAATTTGAAGTCTATCAATAAGAGACTAGCAATATTATTATTGGCAGTAATAGTGGTAGTATTTCATTGCATTGACAAAAGTAAATCTCAAGACAAAGTGCAGTGAATGAAGCAAGTTGCAGATGAATACATTTGGTATAAAAACAGGTATAAAATCCTTTGTACACAGAACTTAAAGATGTATTCTTTAGAGATACATGTATGTAGTTAAAAAATAACAAAAATGTAAATAGTGGTTACTCTCTGTAGTGGACAATGAAGGCTGTAATTGTTGTCAGGCACATAGAGGATTCCCAGGTGTTAGAAATGGTCCATTTCTTAAGCTGATGGTGCTTCCAAGGATATTTATTTATTATTCATCATGTATTAGGTAAATCAGAAAATAGGCTCTTAATTTATCTCCTGTAATCCTAGAATATTACTTCTGAGATTACTACCATAAATCTTCATTTTCATCAAGGAAACACGCTTTGAGAAGGTAATAACTGATTCAGGGTTTACCATTTATTGACAGGGTTTTATAACTCCAAAGTTCAAGATATTTCCACTAAACACAGTCTCTCTAAATTTCTAGGAAATTTAGAAATTTAGTTTTTAGGAAACCTTTGAAATTAGAGTGCAGGCAGAGGTGTTAATATTCAGATTTTTTAAGTTAAGGAAACTAAAAAATTTAGAAAAATTTCAGAATTTTCACAAAGAAGTTTTAGAACTGAAATGAAGTTTGATGGGCATCTGGTCAATAGAAACCCAAGAGAAGTCAGGTATCTTTGTCAAAGACAAACAGCAAAGAACCCACAGTTTAAGTAATGGTACAAAGGAGACCAAAAACAAACCTCTAGACTCCCAGTCTAGGACTTTTAAATACACCAAAATAGATTCAATGTGTTTTAATAATATTGTCTTTATTTTTTTTCTAACTAAGAGTTTTGTCTGCCTGTGTGGGGGATCCAAATATATAACACTGAACGATTTTTTTTTCTTCAGATAGTTCTAAAACAAAGTGAAATTTATAGAATAATCTGGTCACACTAAAAGGCCTAAAATATCCAATTTATCCCAGGTTTTAATACAATGGGTCTTTTATAATTTTCAAGAGGTATGTGGAAATCATAAAGAGTTATGCCGGCCTGTTAAAGAGGAATGTTTTTTCTTAGACAGATAAGGATCGGGTTAGTATTTGTGGTGCCAGAAATAAGATAAAATTTCACTTCAGAACTTGAGCTATGTTGATCTACCTATCCTCATTACATGTGGCCATTTATAGCAGTCAGGGTCAGCAAACTGATCTGCTGCAATTACTTTCCTGCCTTTTTAAAAATGTGATCATTTCTAGGCAGTGTGCATGACATTCAACAGCACCTCAAATGAACTGATCGCACTAACAGCAACACAAATGTACCTGCTGGCACAATGCTGTATATTTTTCAAAGGAAATAAGGCAATTATAAGGCTTCTTTCATAAAATCAGGTATTTTCAGTAAATGGTATTTGACCTAAGGTGAAAATTCTATATTTAATTGAAGTATGGAAAGTCCATTTTTTTTTCCCTTTGCCCTACTGATATTTATTTTTTCACAGAGTTCATGGCAAGATGTTGTATTCCAAGCAGCAAAAACACACTTTCCTCTGACCTCTTACTTTTCTTGCTGTTAACTTTAATAATAATAATGGCAAGTTTTGAAAAGTGCCATGTTTAGTCATTGGCCAACACTGACATTTATTTTGGGAAATAAAAAAAATTGTATGATTTATGAATATGCATAAACTTTAACGTTCATTTTGTTAAATCTCTTACAATGAAGAAATTTTTATAAGACAAAACTTACCTATGTTCTTCAAATTACATAAGTTCAATTTCTCCAAATTCAAAATGTAAAACTGAATTTTTAGATAAAGGCTTTCATAGTAAGTCAAAATTTTGTCCATGTAATAAGATAGAAGTTATTGGATTGCATGCCATTCAACAATCTTACTACACAGATCTGAAACCTAAAGCCTAAGGCAGGTATGAACTTTTGGAAGACTTTGGCAAGGATAGACCACACCTGTTTCAGCTCCTAGTAAAATAAATCACAGTTGTAGAAAGAACCAACCCTGAGCAGTAAGAGAATATCCTTCACTGTACTTTCAGCTTTTCAAAGTAAAAATTAAAACACCAGCTCCTCTTTGCATGTATTCAGTCATATACAATTTTTTCTTTGTTTTTATGAAAGTTATATCTTAACTATGACACATTGTTATACTCTTCTACATTTATTATTGTCTTACCAGTACCAACTGAAAACCTTTAAAATATATCGGCAATATTTAAATTACTTAGATATCTTGAGACCAAATGTAAAGTACTAT
The DNA here is from genome assembly GCA_004027375.1 of Macroglossus sobrinus. NCBI lineage: Eukaryota > Metazoa > Chordata > Mammalia > Chiroptera > Pteropodidae > Macroglossus > Macroglossus sobrinus. The sequence continues at coordinate 88,751 of PVKZ01002400.1, forward strand.
ACTGTCATTTGGAATCTGGACTGACAAATATAGATCTCTCACTCAACTTTTCAGTGTTCATGATGAGAAATTAGAGAATGCAACAACAGAATGAGAGATATGTGGCTATTTAATGCCACCTATTGTATTTCATAGTGATCACCAGTGGGATATAGCTTATTTTTCCTTTGACATTTCTTTAAGGGAGATGTTGATAGAGGCCAGAAAAAATTTATGAACCATAGAACAATTAATTTCAGTCAAATCTTTCTTAGGGTAAAACATTAAATGGAATCATTCTCAAAATAAGCTACATTTTTCCAATCCAAGAAACAATTTTATTAAAAAAAATACCAAATCATTTAGCATAAATCAGTCTATTACAGCAACTATAGTAACCATACAGAAGCTAAGCTTTAAACACATCAAAGTTAATAAAATTGTAGAAAAAATTTCATGGTTCATATTCATGATGGAGTATTTACATAATTATATTAGGAATCATTCTTTTTAATAAGCCTGCTATTATAAATGATACATTAAAAATGTATGTAAATGTAATTCCACTATATCATATACATAGATGCTAAATCATATAAAACTGAATGTCAAATGCTAACACTACCAATAAGAAAAATCTAGAAAGTAAATATATTTATTAAAAAAAAAGTCATTTGTACCTATAGGCAGTGATTACTAAGTATAGAAAAGATAGGCTAAATTTTTTAATGGTTCCTCAGCATACAGTTTTTACCCCTTTTATCCCTCATTCTATTGAGTAGCCTGTCCTAGTTAACTATTAATTATTATAAATCATTATAAACTTTACCACAAAGATTAAAAGTATTTTAAATTGAGTTGTTTAAACATTATAGTTGATTATGGAAACAATGAAATTTTTTTAGTTTCATTGCCTATGATAATCACCTTGTTTTATTGATGCCTCACTATAATACTTCTTTCAAGTGCTCAGTCATAAGAACTTAATTATTGGCATAATTTTCTTCTTTAAAACAAATTGGCTCATCTTCAAACCTGTAGCTCTTTGTACAGCATATTTGAAAGGTTGAATGAAAGTCAGCATGTCAATACATTTATTGGCAAAATGACAATTATCTATTGCATTTTCTGTAGCACTTTCATTTTCTTAAGGAATTCCGTATCCTTTCATTTGTTTTCTAATTTGTTTTATAAGAGCTATTCAAAGAAAAAATTGTATATAATTTATAATTCTCAAAGCTCCCCAAATCATTGGGTCTTTATATATATATATTTCACCAGCCATAGGTAACTCTTAAGAGTTACCTTACTGAGTTAAGTGAAGTTATTGGCCCCATCCAAACTACAGACACTTCTGTTATACTTCCTGGTGACCTATGTTTTTAAAGAGACAATTGAAGACATGAATTTTTTTTTGCCTGTATTTACGCAAAAGACACTCTAAAACTTCTTCTCCTCCTCCTTTTTCTTCTTTCTTTTCTTTTCTTTTTTTTTTTTTTAAATAAACAGGCATTATTTTAGGCAGTGGTGGGCATGCAGCAATGTGAGAGTCCTGGCCCTGATATCAGTTTATACTGACTATTGGAAAAATAATTTAACTAGTACTTGAAATAAAGTGTGACTATTTTAAGAATAAAAGCACAGAGTATTTTAGGAAGACATGGTGAGGGCAAGGGTTGTCTAACTAAGTCTAAATTTGTTTGAAAAGTCCACTAAAGAAATTACATTTTTAAAGGTGTAATCTGAAGGGAGAATGTTGAGTAGAAGGTAACCAGGCAAATATGGAAGGAGTATACTGAAGGTGTTATAGGCAGAGAGAAGACAGCATGGAGAAGCCCACGTTGGCTAGAGCCTGGCGAGTCTTATTGAGCTAAAAAAAAGTCCAGTGAGTCTGGAGAGCAATCTAAGACGCTAGAGAGATGTTGCAGTAGAAAGACTTTGTAAATGCTTTAAAGGTAGCAGGAGCCACCGAAAAGTTTACGTAAAGGTGAAGCGATCAGATGTATTTACTATGGTCACTCTGGTTGCTATGTAGACAAAACAGTTGAATGACAAAACATTTTGATCATTTATTCTTGTCAGAATGAGATTTGAGCATCTCCCCACAATTCATTTTAATATATTTATTTATGTATAAATTATATACTTTATTGGCCAATATCCTAAGATCCAATGTTCATTTAGATTAAAGTTTATTAACAGTAATACTAAAAATTGGTAATTCCAAATTTCATCTGATTTGTAAAATTTGATTAGATCATCATTATTTTTACCTGGTAACACAACTAAGAAAAAAACTAGGTTTCGAATTTTATGCTCTGAGATTTTATTGTTTATTTATAGTATAACTACTAAATTCAATTTTAAATTGATTTTAGGAATGTTTTTAAATCTAATTTTTTATTTTTTGAAGAGTAAATTTTTGTAAGATAAATTATAAACCCACTTAACCAAGCATAGGCTAATTGCCACATATCTCAGCAAATTGAAAGTAAATAAATGAATTTAGGGGCTAATACTAACTGCTTCTTGTTAAATTCGCAATCTTGCCTCTGGATACTTAACATCCCAATAAATGATTGGTTGTAAGCACCTATGTCAATTCCAGACGTTAAATAATTGTAAAATTTTATTTAACATTTTTTTCAAATAAATATAAATAAACAGTTAAAATATTTTCTACTGGAAGTGAAATAAAACATCTTGAAGTTCATGGTTCACATTTTAAAGATAATCAGAGTAGAAAAGTGAATGGAGAGGAGCAATGCCCGAGGTAAGAAATCAAATAGAAAACTGATGTCTTGCTGCAAAAGATCTGATGTTAAGTACTTGAATGATAACAGAGGGATGGAGAGAAATGGAGAGGTTTTCAAGATGAAATTGGGTAGAAAAGTCTGACATCTTTTATGAAAACTAATCCTTAGAGGAGTTCCAGATGCAATTTCTTTCTCTTCATGATTTCATTACTTCTAGCAGGTGATCAAAAATACTTTGCAAAGTGCTGTGCCTGAACTAATTGTAACAGAATTGCTGGAAATGATGTAAATGCAGGTCTCTGTGTCCTAATTTAGTTTTATTGATATAGAAACTTTTAGGATATTGTACAAGAAACTCAATTTTAAAATATCCCAGGTAAACCTGATGCACAGTTTGAGTTGCTGATCTAAATAGAACTTGGAGTAAATTATTGTAGAACCAATGTGAACTCACAGATTTTGGAGAGTTAATCATCTGTCATATAACTTCTAGAATAAGATTGCTTGATTAAGTTATTAACTAGTTGTTTTGCCTAAGGGTTCTGTTATCTTAAAATTTTATTCAAATTCTAGAGAACTTGAGGAAGGTCTGCCTTATATAACCTTTCAATAGCCAAGTAACTTACCAAAAAAGAGGCAAAGTCTTAAGGGTTAGCTATTATTATTATTATTATTATTATTATTATTATTATTTAATAATGCAAGTTATTGTGTAGAATTTTTCTTAAGCCATGGTTACCTTACTAACCACCTGTATTTGTGTCCTTAATGAAAATTAAATACTAACAAAATTGTTTACAGAGAATGTCCAATACAGCTACAAATCTGTATATTATGATAATAATATGATTGTTCAGACAGATTTACCTACATTTTTTTTTCTAATAAAGGATCCTCCTTTGGTTTGAGATTTCTAAAATAACCCCAATGATAAAATATGCCCAACATTTAAAAATGCAATAAAGTAAAAATTTGACTTTCCTTGGCACACTTGAACTTTACAGAGACAAACTTTAGTAATAAAATTTATTTGCACTTACATTGGTTCACTTGTTCCATATTTAGAGAGTTTGAGATTGTAAATCCTATGTACAATGGTGCGGATTTTTGAAGAAGGTGAAAAAAACTTAGTCATACTCAACTTGAAAGTGTCAGAGTGTAGTTCACTTGATTTTCTCTGGAAAATAGTTTGAATTTTTTTGGAATTAATCATGAACTATTTAGTTGCAAATGTTCAAAACACAAGCCCACTGGAGGTCCTTTGAAAATTCAAAGCTAAATCTCCAAAGCCTTTAGCTCAATTTTGCTCAGGGAATAATATCTGAGAACACAAATACCATTTTCTCAGGTTGGCCTCAGCCCATTCTTGATGGGATTAAAGGGGTCAGAGTAAAAGCAGGGACTTTGGAGTAATTGCTGCCTGGGTTTGACACTTTCAGTACCACTTACTGCCTGTGAAATTTTGTGCAAATTAACTTACTCTCTGTGCCTTAGTATCACAACTTCAAAGATGACTGTTGTGACTATTATATTTTTATTGTTTTTTTAAATCATAGTCATTAATATATTAAGTCTAACACAAAGAATTGTCAAATGTTGTGCAAATGGTCTAAGAAGGAGAAAGGGGTAGTAAAGAATTGTGGGGGCTTCAGATAGGGGATTTCCTCTTCCAGAAATCTCTCTTCAGATTTCTTGAGGCAGACTGCTCAGAGGTCAGCACTAGAAAACAGAATGTGTTATTTGTCTTGAGGATAAGAGGGAGGATGAGACAAAGAAAGAGGAAGAATTAGAAAATGAACGTGAAGATAACAAATTACTCTTGGGTATCTTGAGGCAAGTTTTTCAGGTAGGACAGTCAAATTCTGACACTGACTGGTTTAATATAGACTGCATCATTCCTGAGACTCTAAGTACTGACCCATTCCTACAAAATGCTAGTATAGACTTCCAATATAACACTTTAATAGTATTGAATAGTATCTAGATATTGTAATCACTTATACTTTCATTAGTATCTTGTCTTTATAAACAGTACAGCACAAGCTGTTTTCTATGTCATGGTTAGAAATACATATAGTCTACATTTTTCACCACTCACTCATTCTTCAATACGTTGTTTGGTATACATTCTCATTACTAAAATTACCAAAAATTCTTCTTCTTTTTAATTAAATAAAATTATACATAAAAGTACAGAAATCATAAGTGCATAGCCTGATGAAATCTTATAAAATAAACACGCCTACATAGCCTGCACTTAGATTAAGAAATAGGACATCACAGGCACCACAGAAACCACTCTCATGACCCCTCTTAACCACTAACGTCTTTCTGTTCCCCAAAGGTAACCACCATCATAAAATCTCATATCATAGCTTAGTCTTGAAATTTATATAATTTAAGCCTTACAGGGTGAAAATAATGGAGATGGGCTGCTTAAATACCCCTCCAGAAAGAACTCTTTGCCAGATGCTGGACTGTGGTTAGCTGACAGCCTCTAGTTGTGAGCTTCTGCATGGTCTGCCTCAGCATTTGAACCAAGGCCACACTATTTTTGGTGATCCCCAGTCAATGACTAACTCAGGTGGCAGTAACTTAAGGACATGCTCATCTTAGAGCAGCCCACAGGCAATTACTAAACAAGCTAGTGGCAAATGGGCCTGGCCATTTCTACCCAAAGAGGATTGCACTAATTGTTAGTCTTTGCTCCAGAATTCTCTCACTGGGCTAGAAGAAATGATCAGATCTGCACTGTGCTCTGACAACTCCCTTTGCTCAATTCTGCTTCCTTTTTCTTTTCATTTCCCAAGTATTACCCCCACTCCCAAACTTTTTTTTCTGTGTCTCAGAATCTGTTTATTGTCTTTCTAATTCTATTCAGTATTATACTAGTGATTTTTACACACTTACTTTTGGACATTTGGGTTGTTTTCATTTTGGATTATTGTGAATAAAGATGCTATGAACATAGGTGCAAGATTTTTGTGGACATGTTTTCAGTTCTTTGGACAAGTTTGTATTTCTGAATAAAATTGTTGGGTCTAACAGTTTTCTAAAAAACAACAAAAGAGAGTTCCAGTTGCTTAATATCCTTACCAAATTGTCAAAGTTTTTTATTTTTTCTAGACTATATAAAGGGATATCTCATGGTGATTTTACTTTGTATTTCTCTAATGACCAATCATGTTTGGTACCTTTTAATGTGCTTATTTTCTACTTTTCAATCTTTTTTCAAGTTTTTTGTCTATTTTTATTATAATATTTGATTTTTATTTTTAATTTGAAAAGTTATATATTTGGGTAAAAATCTTTTGTCAGATACAGGTATTGTGAATATTTCACCAGTCCATCTTGCTCGTTTATTTTCTAATATTTTTTAATGTGTAAAAGTTTAAATTTTGATGAAGTTCAATTTGTCAATTTTTTATTTTATTGATAGTATTTTTGTGTTCTAAGAACTCTGTGTCAACTCAGGATCGTGAAGATATTCTCCTAGGTTTTCTTCTAGAAGTTTTATAGCTTTAGTTTTTATGTTTAGGCATATTATCTATTTCAAATTAATATTGTGTGAAATAAGATTTTTTTTGTCCATTTTTTTTAAATTGTAGTTTTCTGAACTTCTCCTGAAAGTATTGAATAAAAATTGTACCTAATTTTACGTAATTGAACTGAAAGGTGGAGAGAACATTCAGTGGATTAATTCTTGTTAATATTCATATGTCTTTAAAGAAAGAGACCCATCCAGATAAATATACCTTCACATTCACTCACATATACGCATACTGAAAAAGAACAAACAATTAGGCACAAGACAAAATATAATCTGACCTCAAGTTGACTAAAGAAATGAGTACAATGTTAAAAAGGGAACATGGAAAAGGCAAGAAAAGAATGTAGTATATTATGCTAGCTCCATCAGAGATTCAAATAACTGAGAGAAGAAACAGAAAAAAAGAACATTGATGATATCGTCTTTAAGATAAAGTGTTGAGCTTCAGGATCTTATTTATTTTCAAGCTAAAAATATAGTATTAGACTTCTAAGTGAGTAACATATTCCCAATTTGGGGCTCAGAGATACATAGCTGTCTGAAAGGAGAGAAGTCACTTTGATTTAAAGATTAATATAAAATTAAGGCCTATTCATTTTTTGGAATTGTGCTTTTAGGAATTTCTAACATTTTACATAAAAATAGTTTATTTATTTTCAGATTAGAGCATTAATAAAGTCTTAAGTCCACCTTCACCTTTCTACTTAAGAATTCCACTTTAGAGATAAAAGAAAGTTGTTTTTCCAGCCTCTGATAAAAAACGTACTATTGATTTGTCATATGTAGATAAAGAACATTAGATCAAAATAATTGAGAGCAGATACCTCTGGACAACTGCTATTTTAAACCTGATGTATTCTGTCTTTGATGAGAGAGAGAAAGAGGAAAAGAGAAATCAAGTAAATACTTGTGTGAAATATTTTCCCTATTAATCATGGTTGCTGAAAATGCTATATATTGAGAGCTACCATTTAAATAAATATAATGATTGATAATTTTGAAGCAAAAATTTGCAAAATTAGTTTTTACATTTTGTAGACATAAAATGAAAATATTTCAAATTATATATACATTTTATCCCCAAAATGGAAAAAGGATATCATATGATCATGCTATATGCAATGATCATTATCTTTATGCATCTTAAAAATCCAATCAATAAATTCTTTTTGATGGCATATTCTCTATCAGTTTAAATAAAGATACAATATAATGATAATATTGTTATACAGCAGTGTTGCACGTAAGTCCCTGGCTTCAAACTTTTTCCTTTCCTTTCCTTTATTTCTCTTCCTTTCCTTTCTTTTCATTTCCTTTTCTTCTTTTCTTTCTTTGTGTCTATAACAAAGCTAGGGGGAAAAAACAAGTTAAAAATTAAAGCTTCATGGTAATTGAGCTACCTCATTAGTCTTTGCTATTTAATTTAATTCTCTTCAAAGTAAATTGCTTCTATATAGCTCTGATCTTCAGGGACCAAAAAAGAAGTGTTAAAATATAATTTTCGAGATAGAACAATGAAGTCTGTCTATTAAAACAACTTTTTAAAATTTGAATGAAAACAACTTTATAATTTTCTACATGTAAGAAAACCATTTTGTAATTTGTTATATTTTTCTTCTTCAGCTTTTTTCTATAAGATCAAATTAAAGAAAAACACAAATTTTGTTTTAAAACTATAAAATCATAGTCTGAGAAGGAAAAGCGAAAAGCCATCAGAGCAAAGAAGATGTAGGGATTTAGGTGCAAGGAATTAGCAGGTCAAATATGCTGAAGTGGAATAATTAGTGTAAGCTGGTAATAAAAGGCTGCTAAGAACTAAAAAGGGAAAGAATAGCAGGCTGATTCATTGGTGGGTGACCTCTGCAGCCACTCTGTGCAGCAAAGAAAGGAAGAGCTTACAACAGACCTGCAAGTTACTCATCCAAAGAAAACATACATGTAAACCTGAAACTTTCTAAGTTATAGGTATAAGTACATGTAAATCTGAAACTCTCTAAGTTATAGGTATAAAGTCAAATGCTTTGTTAAAAACAAGTTTCAACTAAATACTGTATAAAAAATTTTGACATTAATCACCAAGTTTATTTAGGCACAATACACACTTTAAGATTTATTTTCTAGTTTATATATTTACTTATATTTGAATGCAATAGCACTACTATTTATCATATTGTTTTAGAAAATATTAAACATAGATAGAATGATACTCTCTCAATTATTTATACTTAACTGGTCAGCAGGGCGTGTTGACTCAGAGTCCATTCATCTGCAGGTAGTTGCCCAGTGGGCAGGAGTAGAGTTTAGAGGAAAGAGGACCAGACTTGCAGATCCAAGCTTGTTGAATGTTGGCATGTTTAAGAGGAATTGATGTATTTGGAGAAGTTAAGAAAAAAAAGCTTGATAAACTTATGATACAAGCAAAATAACTTACTATTAGTTCCATTTATTTAATCAAATTAATATTTACTGAGTGTATTTAATGTACCAGAAAGCGGTCAAGACATTAATGAAAAACAGTGACAGAAGGAACAACTGTCTCTGCCCTCAGGAAGCTCCCTTTTAACACACTAATCAATGGGTTTACACTGAATTCTGGACTCCAGTGAAGAAGGAGATCAGGCAGAACTACAGGAGCTAGATGAGGTTTTGGAAGAGAAAGGAGATGACATTAAACAAGGAATACCAGAAAGAAGAATGGGTGAGATGATCAAGAAATAGTGCAGGCTGGGTATGAATGAGCAAGAGAACTGTGTAGGAAAGGGAAGTGCCTCTCCTATAGCAGATTGTGAAGTGCCTGGGAAATCTAGGAATTGACTACAATAACCAATGCAGAATAAACCATAGTGGAATTTTGGATTAATTTTACATGATTATAAAATCTTAGCATTAATATCATTTAATAAAAATTGCTTAGAAAATTAATGACATTGAATATAACAGTAATACTAAATATTTATTTATTTTAAATAGTCATATTTCAAACATTAAGTAGATACATTTATAAGAAATTTAACATTAAGCTTAAATTATCATTTTAATACAAATTAGCAAATAATACCAATACCTTTGTCTCATTCAGAAATTAAAAGTAGACATTATATGAAATGTGGATAATTTAAATAAGCATAAAAATGCTATTTTATCAATAGCATTTGTCTTTAATAAACAAAGCATATCGGAGGTGTTATGATTGAGTTTTATGTAAATTTCTCTAGCTTAGGAAAGTACTTTAAAAAGTGCTTTTTTGACTTTATAGTAGTCAGAAAAATAAAGAGATATAGTTATAAGGCAAATCAAAATAGTTTACTTTGACTTTGTATGCTTCAAATAATTTTCTCTCTTTTTTGACAACTTTGAGGAGATATTCTATGAATAAACCATCTCTTCTTGCTATCTTTTTATTGAATAGAAAACTTAGATTTTGTCCTAATGAAAGCATAACTAGTTCTTTTCATCTTTAGTTGAATAATGCATGAAAGCAGAGTCTCTTGCACAATATTTATAGTGGTTTCAAAATCGTCATTATTTTATTCCTCTTATTTGAAAAATCTTTGAAAAAATAAGAATTATTTTTGTAATAATAAACACTTTGATTTATCAACTGTCATTTTCTTCTTAAAATTTGGCTATAGAAGCATGCTTTCTAATTTAGTTAACTTTTGCTCAATTCCAATTTTTAAGACTGTTAACTCTGGAGTATGTCTCAAGATTAAAATGGTTCATGTTTTTTTTTTTTGATTGCCACATTTTATGTATTTAAGCATAGTATGGTAAATAGGAGACCAAAAATTATGAATGTAATTACTATCAGTTTTGCTGAGGTTTTGGAAGTTAGTGTTATAGTAAATAAAGAGTAATTGAATATATATGATTAGAGAAATAATAAAACACTTTTAGGAATGTTTGAACATAACTAGTTCTGCAGTAGCATGTAAGAACTGGAGAGAAGAAAGACCAACCAGAAAACAAATCTGACTGTGTACATGGGAGGAAATCTATGAAATACACGTTTCAAACATAGCTTAATTGACATGGGTGATATTAAAGGCTGCTTAAAATTCCTTTGATAAGTAGATATATACAACAAACCTCTGATCTCTAATTATTGTGAAAGATTATGAGATTAAATTTAAATGTAAAAAAACTCATAGGTCGAAGGTTACTTTTTTGTATATTGTGGTTATTATGGTTTTTTGTATTCAGTCTTTTAGTTGTCTATTAATTATAAATGTAAATGAGGATGATATATATGAAATGTATTTAATATAGGTAGTTGATACTTTTCATTCTTAAGGTGCTATACAATTCATACAGTGCTTCTATTCACTCAGCAGTTTCACTTACCACATGTCAGATACTGTGCTAAAATGCTGGTTATGTGAGAGATAACAAGATGATCGATCTTGGTTCAATCAAGAGATATAGATAAATACAAATACACAATTGAATATTTGTATAATCAAAAATTGTGCTAAGGTTGATGAAGAAAATAAAATAATAGAGTCTTACTAGAGAATGATCGGAGAAAATTTCCTAGGGGGTGATTATCGAGCTGAAATTGAAAGATTGAATAGGACTTAGCAAGTTTAGGAGTTGAAGGGCAGTAATGGGAAAAGACTTATTTAATGTACCAGAAGGTGTTCAAGAGTCTGGCCTGCTTGTTATTTGAGCTGAAAGAAAAGCAGCCCACCTGGAACATGAGGAGTGAGAGGGGATCACGTAAAAGTTGAAGAGATGGGCCAGAACAGATCATATTAGGCCATAGTAAAGGATCTAGGATTTATTAGAAACTATTAAAATGTTTTAATAGAGATGTAATATAATCTAGTTTGTAATTTCCTTTGCTATGAAAAGAATGAATTGGAGGATCAAAAGATTAGAAGTGGTAAGACAAATGAGAAAGTTGTACTGGCTTATGAAATATTTAAAAGAAACTAATAAAATTGCTGAACATTGTTTTTAAATAAAAATTGTTAGGGATTGAATTATGCTTAAAATATTTTCAAATAATTTATTTTTTATAGGCCTTAAAACATTTAAAGTAATGCTATCAGTCCAATGTTAATAATTTAAAAAACTGAAGATCTTATTTTTATTTATGAGGAATCTTATGAGTGAGCAAAATAGTTTTTGTGTCATTTCTTTGTATCATCAAAGCAAATACCCTGTACACATTTCTCATGTTCATAACTATTAAAATATTATATTGCTGAGTAAATTGATCTTCAGTGTGTAAATTGAATGTCTTGGGGTAGAATTTACTCAGGTATGAGACACACTAATTACAATATTTGGTAAATTTCAAATATAAGAACTAAAGATGAAATTTCAGGGCTTATCTCTGAATTGCAGGCTTGGATTTTTGAATCAGCCTCTTCTGTTTTAGTTTTGTCTGGAAAACACAGAACACCTGGAAAAGCTGGCAATACCACATTATGTTAATTGATACAGGAAACTCAATATGCAGCCCCAATTTACTTTCAGGATTTCTATCATTTAGATAGAAATCATTTATATAAACATATTAAACAAGACATTGTCTCTAGTAGTGGTCTTCAAACTTTGTTTTTGCTTGGCATTTTGAAAATATGTATATTCCTGTTCACACTTCTAAGTTGACCTCTAAATTTATTATTATTTTTTAGAAATACAAAGATATGAAATCCACTGTATTATAAATATTGAGATTATAATGTGAATCTATTAAAACTCTTTATAAATGTATCCCATGGAATCTAAAAATCAGAATGGTTTGTTACTAACATTCATTTTAAAAATACATGGAAAGCTCTTTTGTAACAGCTAAAAAAATTCTTTGTTTTCTTGAAGTCATATTTACTTTCCACTTCCTTAATGACTTTTGTTTTAATGTAATATATATTTGCATGGTTAAAATTTTTTTTATTGATCATCTTTTTGTAGTTTTATGCAACAAAAAGTATATATTTTGAAATTTTAAAATAATTTATAAGACTAAAACTTTGTCATGATTGAATTAGAATTAGTAGTAGTACACATTATTTTGATTTTTATTAAAAATTAAAGCAATATTTTTGGAAATATATTTCTAAAAGAAGTTTATAAAAGAGGTTTTATAGTTCTTTGATTAAAGAAGACTTTGCTAATAATGAACTATTTTTAAAAAAGTTAAACCCAGTCCCATTTATAATTACATCAAAAGAATAAAATATCGAAGCATATATTTAACCAAGGAGGTGAAAAATCTGTATGTTGAAAACTAGAAGACATTAAAGTAAGAAACTGAAGAAGACACAAGTAATGGAAAGCTATTTTGTGCTCATTAATTAGAATTAATATTGTTAAAATGTCCTTATTACTCAAAACGATATACAGATTCAATGTAATCCTTATCAAAATTCCAATGGCACTGTACACAGAAGTAAAAAAAAAATCTTAAAATTTGTATGAGGTTGTAAAATACCCCAAATAGTCAAAACAATATTGAGAAAGAAGAATGAAACTAGAGATATCATCCTCTGACTTTAAACTATATCACAAAGCTATAGTAATTAAAACAGTATGCTAATGACAAAAAAATACAAAGATCAATGGATCAGAATAGGGATCCTAGTACTAAAACCATATGTATATGGTCAATTAATATACTACAAAAATCAAGAATATAAAACGGAAAAAAAGACAGTTTCTTCAATAAATGGTGTTGAGAAAATTGCATAGGCACATACAAAAGAATAAAACTGGATCACTATCTTCCATCACACTCAAAACCTAACCCAAAATGGATTCAAGATGAACATAAGACCTGAAACCATAAAACTCCTGGAAGAAATCATGAGCTATAAGCTCTCTGACATAGATCTTAGCAATGATTTTTAATCTGACACCAAAAGCAGAAGTGACAGAAGCAAAATAAACAAGTGGGGATACATAAAACTAAAAAGTAGGTACACAGTAAATGAAACCATCAACAAAATGAAAGAAAACCTACTGAATGGAAAAAAAAATTGCAAATCATAAATACGATAAAGGGCTAATATCCAAAATACAGAAAGAATTCATAAAACTCAATCTCTAAAATAAAATGAACAATTAAATTTCTGCAAATGAGCAGAAAATCTGAATAGAATAGGCATTTTTCCAAAGATGACATACAGATGGCCAATAGATACAAGATAAGATGTTAACATCATTACTCATCAGGGAAATGTAAATCAAAACGACAATAAGATATCACTTCATACCTGTTGGAATGGCAATTATCAAAAAGATAAGAAATGACAAGTGTTGGCAAGGATGTGGAGGAAACTGAACCCCTGTGCACTGTTGGTGAAAATGTAAATTGATGCAGCCACTGTGGAAAACAGGTTCTTCAAAAAATTTAAAAATAGAACTATAGTATGATCCAGCAATCCCACTTACAGTATCGGAAGAAAACAAAAATACTAACTCAAAAAGATATATATATATATATATATATACTCCTATGATCACTGCAGCATTATTTATAATAACCGAGATATGAAAACAATCTAAGTGTCCATTGATGGATGAATGAATAAAGAAAATGTAGTATATGTCTACACAATAGAATGTTGTTCAGCCATAAAAAAGAATAAAATTCTCACATTTGTGACAACATAGATAGACCTTGAAGCCACTAAGCTAAGTGAGATAAGTCAGACAGAGAAAGCTAAATGCCTGTGATCTTTCGTATAAGTGGAATCTAAAAATAAAAATACAAAACCACTATGATCATGGATATGGAGAATGCTTTGGTGGTTTCCAGAGGTAGGGAATGAAAGGTGGGAGATGTAGGCAACTGTCTGTCTGTTTGTTTGTTTGTTTGTTTTAATTTAAATAATTTTTAAGATACTTTTCTAACACCAGTATTTCCGTTTTTCTATTCATTGATGAATTAGAAGTTTTTATACCTTTTGGGATGTTCCATAATGGCACATTAGATCTCAAGCAGATTAGTTTTAGGAAAGTGTGCGAAGGCAGTTTGGGTGCTCTAAAATTGACTCCTCAGACCTACCTTTCCCCTTGGGATGTCTCTTGCCTACAGAAGAATTTTGTACTCTCTAGCTACTGACTAACCATTTACTTTTCACATTCCCTCTTTTCCTTGTGGTTGTCAGTCAAAGTGAAGTGATTTTTAAAACTGCAATATTTATAACGTTAGAGAGAAAAAATCCTATTTTAAAATGCAGTGATGTCAATTTAACACTTCCAGTTAACTTTTTAAGGTTTAAAATGGGTTTATATTTTTCTTTTATATGGAAGTAGAAACACATTTTGCTTCAGTGGAAAATCTGAACATTATTAAGCTGCCTATAATTTTGCATGAAGAATTATTTTTTTACTATTTTTTAAAAATGAATGCTGGAATTTTTTATACAGTCTAAAGACATGTAGCTGTGGTTTGGGTTCTAGGTTCTCTGTACAGTATTTTTATTCTCCATCTTATTTTACTTGCCCATATCTCCCCTTAATCCTCTATCTCTGTTTTCTCATTGATAGAACAATAATAATGTCTACTCGCCTTGCACTGTGAGTTGTCATTGATTTTTAAGTTTCTAAAACTTCAGTGTCTTGGCAAGAGATTATATTTAAATATAACTTGTTTTTTCAGCATGTGACTTTTTCCAAAGTTCAACTTGATCAATATGATGCTTGAACCTATGCAGATTTCCAATATGTTTGTTGGGATGTTGATGAAAATTTGCACAGTGAATATCACTTAGAAGGGAGGTATGTAGAAAGCTTACTGGCTTTTATATGTGTATTGGTATAGAACAATTAATGGCTATGAAATTAATGATTAGAAGATAAAATACAGAAAGTTAAATTTCAACTAATTTAGTGTACTAAGAATTTAACTTTAAAATGTTTTTCTCTTTTTGTATGATTTTTACTTTATCTTTTTCTTCCTAATGCCTTAACATAAAGGTCTATTAGTAAGCAGAAAGTAAAGTAGATAAAAGTTTCTTTACTTATCTGGCAATCGTTTTTACTTCTTGGGCTTATTACTTTTCTGTAATGTAGAATGACAGGTTTTGTCAATATGACATGATTTTTTTTAAAAGAACAACTGTATTTACAAATAAGCATGTGGGCATTCTTGCATATGGTACTTTTTTGAAATTGAAAGTTAATTCTTATTTTAGGATATGTACAGATGATTGTATATTTATGTACAGAAAAAAATGATTATTTCTCATAGAACTCCTACTTAAAGAGAAAAAAGATAACCATAAAGATAGAAGTTAAGAATAACACTGCATTATTCTCAGGACAGTGTGCCAGTATGTCATTTACAACTCAATCAAGTTATGTGGTCCTAACTTTAATTAATAGTTTTTTCTCTACATAAATACAATGAAAATGGAATCAAATTGACATTAAATTCAATCAAGAAAAAGAGAGAGAAATAGCCTGGTAACAAGCAGCTATGAGACAGTATAGAAAATTTTCTACTGAGGGATTTCCGGGTATTAAAACCATTGCACAAATAAATATACAGGTACAAGGAATGAGATCAGCGGTAATAACAGATGACAAGCTTTACATATTTCATCATCAACTATTTAACAATAACTTTATCATTTTAACCAACAGATGCATTTTATTTCTGTTTTCACTGAGAAGGATAAATGTTTATTACAGCGAGGAAAGATTTTCACTTTTGCTGTAATTTTAGCTCAGATCACTGCCAATGGCACCATAAACCTGCCATGACAAATCCAGATATAATACATTTAATAGCATGCCCTCTTGTTTTTCCACTAAAAAAGAAGTCACTAGAGCTAATCATAGAAACACATCATGATAATCTTTGAGGTTTCTGAAATAGAGATGAATGGATTGCAAATATGGTTTATTTGTGACAATTCAGGTTACACCTGTTGTTCAGACATAATAATTAATAGCTCCTTCTTTTACACTCAGAGGTATCCTAATTTGGGCAATGATATAACCACCCTACTTATAGGTGAGAACAATACCTGGCCCAAGAAAATTCAAAATATTTACAAATAATTCTTTGAGAAATTATAGAATATAAGAATTAGTTGAACAATAAAAAAATAAGTACTATTTTTTAATTTACTAACATGGCCTCTCAAGTTACTTTAAATAATAAGTTTTGATTTATTTTCATATGTGGATAAAGCCTAAATAATTGTTTATCTCAGATCATGAAACTAGCCACTGCAAATTATGACATGATTGTTTTCTATTTTTTATATTTATGAACAGCTGTACCTTAAAAACTCATTTTGTTTTTATTTCTGTAATAGCTTTACAAAGGTGTGTAGATTTCCATTTTCTTGTCATCTAACAGTTCCAAGCTCAGAGGTGATAAACATGTTCTGTTAAGAGAATTTTTTGAGCAATTTTTATTATTTATATTTTAAATCCACATTCACTTTTTCCACAATTTATATTTTAAATCCACAATAGATTTTTCTCCCAGAATATTATTTATTTTGTTGTATACTTGAAGGACTAAGAATTATATAGTTTTATTTACCATTTTATAATTAACACATAAACAGTGTATGACACAGAGATGCCCACAAACTGGTTTTCAAATGAAGATTATAGAATATTATCATAAATATATTCCCATTAACCCTGGGTTAGATTTTATATATACATATAAAAGCCCTTAGGGACATTAAACTTTTATCTGTCTGGTAGAGTACTTTGAGCAAGTCCACAGGTTCTGGGTAATGTCAGCCTGGTTTAGAATCCTGGCTCTCTCACTTCCTAGAGGTGTAGCTTTTGGCATATTAGCCTCTCTAAATTTTTTGTTTTCTTATCTTTAAAGCAGACTACCTGAAAGAATTATGTAATGAAATTCATGTTAAAACCTCAGCATTGTGTCTGGCACATTGCAAATTTATAATGGTTCCTGTCTTGTTATAAATCTCTATCCTCAGATTTGGTTCTAGCGGAAATAACTCACATCCTCACTATACTTGTTTTTGGTGTTTGTTCCTCTTAATTCCTAAAGGATGAGCTAAGTGTCAGAAGCTTTCTAAAAGTAGATTTGCCATAGTTAGCAATAAAAATAAAAGACTAAGTTAAATTTGAATTTCAGATAAATAAATTTTTTTTATATAAGTATGTTCTATATTTTTATCTGATACCATATCTTAAATGTTACTCAAATATGCCATAGGATTCTTTAGTTGTGTTCTCTATGAAGACTTGGGTAAATGATGGATTAGGATAGGACAACTAAAATTAGAACAAAGTTTAGTTGTTTATTTAATCTGATGTAGTATTATAAGAATATAAGTGATGTTTTATTTATTAATATATTAGGACTATAATGATAAATTGATTTGAAATAGCTAATACATTATAAAATAGACAGTGTATACTATTACTAAGGAAAATTGGAAAAAAAATAGAAAAGAAATAAAGGTTATTTTAACATGGCCCCCAAATAAACTTGCTTTCTTAAATTATGATGTAAGATCTAACTGTATGTATGATCAAGACTTAAAAATGTTCTTCAGAATTAAGGGAGAGATACTTTCCTAAATAAACAAAACCCAAGGGAGTTCAACACTAGAGCTACATTACAAGAAATGTTAAAGACAGTTCTTCAAATTGAAATGAAAAAAATTATAAACAGCAACATGAAGATATATGAAAGTGTAAGGCTCAGTGTAAATGTAGATATATAGAAAAATATAAAATAATATACAATTGAAGTTATCAGCTCAAAACAGATTTTTATGTTTTTCTTTTAATATAAGCCTCATGATAACCACAAAAAAATATGTATAGAAGATACACAAATAAAAATCAAAGCATGTCACTATAAAAAATTAATAATACACAGAACAAGACAGCAAGAGAGAGAAAGAGGAACAAAAGAACAACAAGATTGACAGGAAATGAGAAAATGATATTAATAAGTCTTTTATATCAAAAACTACTTTATGTGTAAAGGAATTAAGCTCCCCAATAAAAAAGACATAGGTTGGCTGAATAAATTTTAAAGAATCTTATATGCGATCTATAAGAAACTCACTTTAAGGACACACATTAACTAAGAGTGAAAGGATGGAAAAATATATTCCATAGTAACCAAATGAGGGCAGAGGTGGCAGACAAAATATACTTTAAATCAAAAATAGTCAGAAGGGACAAAGAAAGACATTAACTAATAGTAAAAGTGTCAATTCAATAGGAAGATATGGTAATTATAAATAGATATGCACTAACATTAGAGCAACAAATTATGTAAAACAACAATGATGCAATTGAAAAAAGAAATAGACAGCAACATATTAATAATAGGAGACTTCAATACTTCATTTTCAATAATGGCTAGGACATCCAGACAGATGATCAATACAGAAACAGGAAACTTTAACAATAAGAAGCATAAACAGAACATTCTACCCAAAGGTAGCAGAGTGCATATTCACATCAAGTGCACATGGGACATTCTTCAGAATAGATCACATGTTAGGTCACAAAACAATTTCTAACAAATTTAACAAAAATGAAATCACACCGAATATCTTTTCTGTGTGATTGAAATAGAACTAGAAACAATAGCAGAAGGGAAACTGGAAAAATCCACAAATATGCAGAAATTAAACACCCCATTCTTGAAAAATTAATGGGTCAAAGAAGAAATAAAAAAATTAGAAAATATCTTGAGACAAATGAAAATAAAAACACAAAATACCAAAATTATGGGATATAGCACAAACAATATTAAGAGGGAAGTTTATAGCAATGACTACATTAAAACATGGGAAGATTTCAAATAAACAATCTAACTTTATACTTCAAGGAATTATATAAAGAACAAACTAAACCTAAAGTTAGAAGGAAATAATAAAGATTAGAGAAAAAATAAACAAAACAGAGAACAGAAAAATCATTTAAAAATCAACAAAACTAGAGTTTGAAAACAACAAAATTGAGAAAACATTAGCTAGATTAAGAAAACAAAAGATTAAAATAAAATAAAAAATGAAAGAGGATATATAATGACTGATATCACAGAAATACATATTATAAAAAACTACTGTACATAATTTTCTGACAACAAATTGAATAAACTGAAAGAAATGGATAAATTTCTAGAAATATGCCTAACAAGCCTGAATCATGAAGAAAGACCGTCTGAACTGACTTACAATTAGTAAGGAGATTTAATCAGTAACCCAAAAATGTCCCAACAAAAATAGCTTTGTTTGAGAACACTATAAAACATTTTAAAAATTAATGCCAATCTTTTTCAAATTTTTCTAAAAAATTGAAGAGAATTGAATGCTTCCGTGTGCATTTAATAAGGCCAAAGTTCCCCTTAATCCCAAACTAAAGACACTACAAGAAAAGAAAACTTCAGGCCAATATTCTGATGAATATAGATGCAAAATTGTCATCTAAATATTAGCAAACTAAATTTAAGATTACATTAAAAGGATCACGCACCATTTAAAAATCACTCAATGGCATTAACAGAATGAAGAAAAAAATCACATGATTGCCTCAATAGATGCATAAAAATAATTGGACAAAACACCCTTTCATGATTAAAAAAAAAAAAACAATCAACAAACTAAGAATAAATGGAAAGTACCTCCACATAATGAAAGTCATATATGAAGAGCCAAGAGATGACATCATACTCAACAGTGAAAAATTGACAGTGTTTTCTCCAAGATCAGGAACAAGACAAGGATGCCCACTCCCTCACTCGTACCACTTCTATTCAGCATATTACTAGAAGTCCTAACTAGAGCAATTAGGCTAGATAATTAACTAAGTAACACAATGAATAAACAGCCTTCACATCAGAAAGGACAAGTAAAGTTATTTCTGTTTGCAGATGACATGATCTGCAAACCCTGTGTAGATAATCCTAAAGATTCCATTAAAGAAAAAGAAAGCAAGAAAGCAAGAAAGCAAGAAAGCAAGAAAGGAAGGAAGGAAGGAAGGAAGGAAGGAAGGAAGGAAGGAAGGAAGGAAGGAAGGAAGGAAGGAAGGAAGAAAGAAAGAAAGAAAGAAAGAAAGAAAGAAAGAAAGAAAGAAAGAAAGAAAGAAAGAAAGAAAGAAAGAAAGAAAGAAAGAAAGAAAGAAAATTAACAATTTGTTCCACAAAGTTGTGGGATACAAAAATCAACATAAAATCAGTTGCATTTCTATAACCAACAATAAATAACCTGAAAAGAGTATTAAAAGAACCAATCCCATTTACAATCATATCAAAAAGAATAAAATACTAAGAAATAAACTTAAGAAGGCAAAAGACTTGAATTATGAAAACTGCAAAGCATTACTGAAATCAATGAAAGAGACAACTAAATGTAAAGACATCTTAAGTTCATGGAATGGAAGACAATAGTGTTAAAATGTCCACATGACTCAAAACAATACACAGATACATTGCAATCCCTATTTTAAAAAATCCTAAAATTCTTATTTTGCACCATATATACACAAAAATTAAATCTAAAGAGAGTAAAAGACTTAAATGTTGAGACCTGAAAATGTATATCTCATCAAAGAAAACACAAGGAAAAATTTTTGTAACAATGATTTCTTGGATATGATACCAAAAGCACAGTCAACTAAAGCAAAAATTGACAGTGGCATCATATCACATCAGAAAGCTTCTATAGAGGAAAAACAAAACAAGACAAAAACAATTGACAGAGTAAAAACGAACATCTTTGGAATGAGATAAAACATTTATAACCATATATATGATAGGGGTTAATAGTCAAAATAGCCTACAACTTAATAGTTTTTAAATAAACTAATTAATAAGCTAATTAATAAATGGACAGAGTACTTAAATAGACATTTCTTTAAAGAATACATACTAATGTCCAGCAGGTATATGAAAAGATGTCCCACATTGTTAATTATCAGGGAAATGCAAAAAAAAAAAAAAACACACACACACACAATGAGCTATGACCTTATCCCTGTTAGCATGGCCATTATCAAATAATAATAATAATATTTGTGATAATAATAATAATAACAGCAACATGTTGGGGAGGAGTTGGAGAAATTGAAATTCTTATGCACTCTTGGCTGCTATACAAAACAATGTCAAGTTTTCTTTAAAAACTAAAGATAAAAAAACTGTATAATATAGCAATCCCATTTCTGGATATTTACCCACAAGAATAGAAAACAGAATCTGGAGGAGATATTTTCAGTCCGATGTTTATTGCAGCATTACGGACTGTCATGAGGTAGAAACAGCCTAAGTATCAGACTATTGGATAAAGAATTGTGGTCTATGAATACAGAAAATAGTGTTCATCTTAAAAATGAAGGAAATTATCTAATATGCTACTACATAAATAATATTTATGGTTATTAAGTGAAATAAACCAGTCACAGAAGGAAAAATACTCCCAATTCCACTTTATGGTGAACCTAAAGTAGTCAAACTCAGAACCAAAAAGTAGAATGGGAGTCAACACAGCCAGGGGGAGGGAGTTCCTGTTCAATAGGCATAAAATTTCAATTACACAAGATTAAAAAGTTCTAGGGTTCTCTACAACACTGTGCCTGTCATGAACAATACTGTACACTTAAAAATTTGTTAAAAGGATTGATCTCATGTTTATATGTTTTTTTTAATCATAAAAATGGCATAAGGACAAGTGAAAAAGGTTAGCTTTCTTCACATATTTATTTCTGAATCCTTTTCAGGCAAGTAAAATTTTCCTCTATTGGGACTCCAGTGTGTTTCACATGTACTGCTGGCTGATTGAGTCTGTATGCCATCCTGAGACTGTTTACATTTGGGTAATCAAATATGTATAACTGCAGTACTGTGACAATATAAAATGATTTGGCTGCTAATGTAAATACATTAGTCACACTCTATGGTTGCAACTGCTCTTAGTATTTATTAACACAGCTATAAAAAATGACAAAGTTAAAATCTTCCTATCATCTGAAGACTGAAGTAAATTCACAATGAGTCAAAACATCAGTTTGACATTTATGGGCTTCAAATATTCTAGTCATGTAATATGATATTAATGGATGGTTTATTCTCTAGTTAACTTTAATCAGCCTTGCAACTTGGCTGGTAAAAATTAGCGCAAATAGATATTCACTATTTAATCTGACTTTTCCTAATAGACCATTTAAGAGCTATTAATCTTATTTAGAAAATAATAAGACTGCATAAAAATGTGTACCAAGTAGTTTCAGACTTAACTTTAAAAGTGAAATTTAATGTTTTTTTCCTAAGCATATAGACAACCAATATTTCCTCACATTCCAAAGAATATGAGGACAATCAATCTCACTAGTAAAGTGACAATAGTAATAGTCTTTGTCTCCAAAACTACTTCTTGGATGAGAAGACAGTTATCTGTTTGGCAAACACAAAATACTTTTGAAAAAAGAAAAAAGTATGGCCATTGATATTGTAATTTGGTCATAAAAATAGAAATTTAGTCTATCTACTGGCATAGCAACATATGAGGTTTTTCTTCTCATAATTTTAAAAGAGGAGGCAGGACGAGAAGGAAGGGAATGTACAAGTGGGATGAGATCTTCATGCAGAAAATTTTTTAAAAAGAGAGACAATTCAGTGAACAATGCTTATTTGCAAAGATTATATCTATTCTGAGTTCCACAGCAGAGCACTGATGAGGTGATTAAAAAAAAAACAAAAACAAAAGCAACAAAATCAGGAAATTCTCAGTAACTGTGAAAAACAACATCATATTAGAATATGACACTAGGTCTGAATTCCAGCACTTTCTCTACTAGCTTTGTGATCTTGGGTATATGACTTAACTTTTCCTAAATTCAGTTTTTTTCATCCACAAAATGGCATAACAATAGTACTGATTCGTTAGATTATTGTGATCATTAAATGAGATAATGCCTGTGAAGCACAGAGTAGAGGCTCAACAAATCTCTGCTCTTATGATGTGATGATAACCTCTGTATTATCTTAGGTCTCAAACTAAAAAATGAACACAAATATTAATACTCACTCTTCCTACCCATAGCCTAGTTAATAGTATTCATGATAATATTTATGTATATACTCTCTCTTTCTACAAGATTAGATTTTATTACTACAATTTTATAAAAGTTGAGTAAGTTTTAAAAATGCAATATGACATAGACTATAGGAACAGTAGAATAATTTAAATCTTCAGATAAAATTCTCTCATGAATACTTATCCACACTACTTCAGAGCACAGCAAAACAAAAGGTTTTCCTCAGTTAATTACTAGACTCTCATGTCTGGACAAACGTAGCAATGAAAATAGACCTTTACAATTCTGATAGAAACTTTTCTGTCTTTTATTCATTTGAATTTATATATAAACTTTTAAATACTATAGGGCCCTCCTTTAGATAGAATCCATTTACTAGCTCATAGACTGAGGCAAATAAGACTGAGCTGGATTAGACTTCTGGAATAGATAAAATTCCTCTCCCCATGCTTCCTTTCTATTCATGGAGGTGAACTCATATATCGAAATGTTACTTTGCTTTGTGTTTCACAAACAAAACATTCCAAATTCTTAACATTTGTCTATTTGTCATGTCTTATACCAGGACGTATAGCTATCTAGCCTTCTACAGAAATAAATCCTTTCATTCAATTAAAAATTACTTAATGAATGCCTCCTATGGGCCTACACTTTGCATTAGATGCTGCAGATAACATGGTTGATTATCTATATGGAGTTCCTGGCTCTAAAGGGTTTACAGTATAGTGGGTGACTGATACATGAGAAATAATAATGTAAATACAAATATAATAATGTTATAGAAACATACAGGAGCAAAGCCCAGCCTAAATTTAGTTATTGAAATATTAGAAGTAGTTTCTGAGGCAATAATTGAAGAATGAGTCAGCATGACTCAGATAAGAAGTAGTGTGGTGTGTATTTGAGGGGCATTGGAGTTTTTGGTAGAGAGAGTCCAAGGAAATAACATGCTTGGAGTCCAAAGCTGAGAGGACATGGTGTATTCAGGGAACTTAAAGGGTTATTTTTAGCTGGAGCAGAGAAGGGCAAAGGGAAAGAAAGAATAAGGATACCACATAAAGCTGAGGAGGACAAGTGTCAGATCATAAAGGACATTCTTCTTCTAAAAGAACGTGGATATTTCATCATACAAACAAGGTGTGTAGACTTTATAAGATTTTATTTAGTAAAGTAAAATGATCAGACCTGTGTTTTAGAATCTTCTGGTAGAAAAATGGAAAAATTAACTGTAGTGGATTGCAACTGAAGAAGGAAGATATGTGAGGAGGAAGTAATGGTGATTTAGATGGGCTAAAGTAGTGCTCTCAAGCAGAAACAGTGGTGGGGGGAGAATAAAGCAGATGTGAGAGACAGAGAAAGAATCAACTGAAGTTGATCATTATTTGTCTGGAAGAAGGAGAAAGGGAGGCCTTAAATTTTAGTTTGAGATTGTATGAGCATCCTGCTTTATGGATAGAAATTTTCCTAGCATTCCATCAGTGCTTTTCTTCTTCCGAAAAGTTTATCAGTGCAGGCTGATGTACTTGGATGTTCTAATTTGTCCTGACATTTTTGCATCTGCCCTGGTATAGTCACCAAATGTTTATTGAGAGTTTACTTAGGTTGATAGATAAAGTCAGAATGATTGAGATCTCTTTCTTACAAAGCTAACAGTTTTCTGGGAGACACTGACACATAAGTTAACAGTAAAGCAGGATGAGAACTACAAATGACACTGATGGAATTTTTAGATGGACACTTGAATATATAGGGAAGATCACCCCAACTATCTCAAGCAATTGTCATTTACTATGCAACACATCTTCTGAAACTAGATTTGGGATGGGCTGCCTCAACCTCCATCTCTCTGCTATCAGCTATGCATACTCTCGTTTTTGTTTCATCTGTACATCTGGACCACTATCCTCTCTATTTTCAAATAAATTTCTTCTTATTTATGCTTCTTTAAAACTTTGGCTTATTGTAGACCATCAAAGTCTTTCTGGCCTTACTTCAAATATGACATACCACTGGAACTAGCTTTGCTAATGACCTCACCTCTCTGTATTTCTTATATTTAAAATTGGAACAAGAGTCTGATAGTCCCATCTAAATGATTTTACATTGGGAACATCAAAGACCCTTGCAAAACCTATGATTTTGGTGCCATTGGGTTCTTTGCCCATTTCTAGTCTAATTATTTAACTAAGTTTAAAAAAAGCTTGTCATGGCCACGTAGTTCAGAATTTGACCACAAAGGATTTGGGACTGTTTGCAGCATATGGAGATGAAAGTACATGTATAGCGGGCTTTTTGAAGGTCAGCTTATTCAATATTTAACATTCAGAACTGGAGCAGAGCAGTGGGCATCTGATATAAAATACATGTGTGTGGGTTTGGGGATGTATGTGGAAGAGAGGAGTCTGGCAGAAAGAAACACATCCCAGAGTAGATGTTAGGTTTGATTCTTGAATAGAAAAAAGTATGTAGATTGGTAAGGAGAGATTGCATTTTTGTTAATGGTAATTTCCATGACAAGAGCAAGGCACCTTCAAGTAACAAGTCAAAATAACTGATCATTTTTTATTTCAACATGTAAACAGTTGACTGTAACAGTGTTTTTCAAATAGGATTCTGTGGTCTCCAGGGGGTGTTCAGTAGTTGCAATGGAGCTACAGAGACTTGCAAGTTATAACCTCCTCTTCTTTGTTTCCAAGAAAAGAGAAACTAGAAAAAAAACATAGCATTTTCCCTTTTGTATTTAGTTTCCTGATTGCTGTAACAAAGCACCGCAAACTGGGTGGTTTAAAATAATAGAAACTTATTCTTACAGTTCTAGACCCTAGAAATCAAGGTCTTTGCAAGGTTGGTTGCTTCCGGAGGCTCTCAGGGAGAAGCTGTTCCATGCTTTTCTCCTAGCTTCTGGTGGCTGCCTGCAATGCTTGGAATTCCTTGGACTTCAATTGAATCACTCCAATCTCTGCCTCCACTTTCACATGGACTTCTCCCCAGGACACCAGTCATGAGATTTATGACCCTCCCCAATCCCATATGACCATTTTTCTTAACTTGATTACATATGCAAAGATGCTATTTCCAAATAAGGTTGTGTTCACATGTACTGGGGGTTAGGACTTGAACATATCTTTTTGGGGGACACAGATCAACTTGTGACAAGTGATGCTTCTCACATGGAGTCTCTGACTCTCTGGGGAGTGATTCAGTTGTTTCAGTGGATCCATGGAAACTACCAATTTATAACCTCTGTTTTCAAGTGAAGAGAAAACAGAAGAGATATAGCATTTATTTTTTTTTCTATTGAATAATTAATGATTTATTCTGGCCTTTAGATATATTTTTATTTTGATGGCTGCCATAAGAATTAAAGTAGACAGCTAGCCTGATGATGTATCTTAGGTAAACTACTCTATTTTATTGAAAACAGTTACACCACCTAGGTCATTCATCTGAAAAACATGAATGAAACCATGAGAACAATATACTTGTGCTGTGTCACATGGAAGGAGAACAGTTGTAAGCATATGATGTGGAAGGATGCTTTAGCAGAGGATTGCCTTGGAATACCCAGCCTTCCAACATAACCGATGATAGCAACAGCAAGGCTACAAATGGAAGACAAACCACAACGGCATGTAGCTATAAGGAGAGAAGTAGCTTTAGTTTGATTAACACAAACACACTCCAATAAATGTAAGTTGGAGAAGCACAGTCACAGAAATCACAGACATTATGAGCACTTTCTACAAAATATTTTTTTAGCCTGGAAGAAGGGGATTAGGAAGGAAGCTCAGGGCCTAGCTTCATCTAAATTTCCAGGAAGTTTATACCATCTGAGCAGTAGATCTGTGGCATTAAGGGTTTTTCCTATGAGGGCTGCTCAAAGAGCAAGCCCTAGTATAAATACCAAGTTAAATGACAGTAATCCTTGTTGACGCGCAAAGTGTGCCAACCTTACATCTGGCACTCAGTAACACAACATAAATCCACATATCTTTGAAGGGGATTAATCTGTGTTTCCAGTTCATAAAGATGTTTTTAGTAGATATTTTGGATCTCAGAAACAAGTTTGCCTCCAAAACTTCAGTCACCAACTTTTGGTAGAAAATGCCTCCCCTAAGGAGAAGAGATAATGGCATATCAATTCTAAATATAGTTTTATATAAACTGTTCTTAAGATAGTCATCTAAGTATGGGTTTTTACTGAACAATCCTTAGACTCATCGTAGCATATTGATGATTTTGTAATAGGATACATGAGTTTGATACTGGAAAGAAAAAAAGTTTTATAGGAGAAGGTTCACATATACAACTTTCTCTTTGACATTTTCATCTGGATATTTAACAGCCTTCGCAAACTTAGCATTTCCAAGATAAAAATCGTCTCCTTTAAATCGTCTCCTACCATAAATTTGCAAATTTATGCTTCCATTTTCTCAGTCCATAAACCTTGGAGTCTTCCTTGACTTCTCTCCTTTTAAACTCATATAACTCATCAATTACTTTCAGCTCTTATTTTCTTTCTTTTTGTTTATGGAAGAGTGCAGACTCTAGCACTAACTACTCTCTTCTAAACCACCATTTTCTTTCATTGTTGAAGAATTCTCACTTGTTTTCTGCTTCTATACATGCCCGTACGGTCCCTCCATCTTGGACCTTCACTATACACCCTGAAGGAAACGGCAATACCTTCCCCTCTCCTTGCATTTCACTTTCTTTTATTTTGCATCATTTTTTCTTTTTAGCATTTGTTACCACCTGCATTTTTATATATGTATTTTGGCCTAATTATTTTCTGTCTACTTACTAGAGTGTAAGCACTATCATAGCAAGTACTTGTTTTTGTTAGCTGTTGTTGTATCTCATTCTTTAGTGACTACAATAATAGTTGGCACATAGTAGATACTCATGGCTTGAATAAATGAATAAGTAGCTTATTGGTTAAATACATAAATACATAAAAGATAATTTCACACATATGCAAAAATTTACTATAATATTTTCCCTTCAGTTTAGTGAAACAGAGACATCTAAAGGTATACTAAAGACCAAAAAGGCAAGGCTAACATGGTAATATTATAATAGTTACTGTAGTCTTTATTAGAAAATATCATAAGTCTATGAGTACAGTTTCTACAATCTTAAGAAGCAAATAGCCTAAATTACAACCTGGTAGACAACCATTTATCTAACTGTACAGGATAAATAAAAACTTAGATTATGAAAAGTTTAAAGCAATGCTGCTTTTATTTCAATATTTTTGTAACTCATAGCTGTTTGACAAATGAGAATTAAATGCATGAAAGGTGCAGTTTGAGGCTCAGATGAAAAAGGCAAAAGAAATCTGGCTTGTTGAGGTGACAAAACATAAAGCACATAAAGCAGTTGAGAATCAACATATTCAAATAGCATAATGAAAATACCATAATGAAAAATTAAACCATTAAATTTTAAGTGGTCAAATAAAGAAATTATTAGAAGTATCAGATGACATTTTAAGTCCTTCAAACCATGATACACATTGATAGAGTGGTGAGAATAAATACAAAATAGAATAAATACAAAATTGATCAATAAGTACTTATTGAACATGTACTGTATACTAGGCAGTCAAGAAGGAAAAAAAACACAGTCCATGCCCCCAGTCTATGGCAAGATAGACACATAAATCAATGACCTCATAATAATGGGAAGTATTCAGTGGCAGATATTTGACACAAAGTATTGAAGGAGCAAACACAGAGGAATCTGCCTCTACATGCAAAGGAGCGAACATGGGCAAAAATGTCACCACAGCTGAGACTTAGTTGATGAATGGAAGTCCACAAGACAAAAAAAAGGAAGTGTGTGTGTGTGTGTGTGTGTGTGTGTGTGTGTGTGTGTGTGTGTATGTGTGTGTGTGTGTCTAAGAAGAGGGAGAGCAGGAGGTACTTTGGTGAGGAGGCAAGAAAAGGAACTATGATGTCGGGAAAGCCACAGACAGCTTTATGCTGCTGAAGCAAAAATCTGCAGAGGTCAAGAAACAGAAAAAGTCACAAGGCAGATTATGAAAAGGTTTGTTAATATTTCTAGAGAACATGAGTCTTTAACCATATAAGTGCACAATTCAGTGGCATTAATTACATCGACAATGTTGAATGACCGTCACCATTAACTATTTCCAGAACTTTTTCATCATCTCAGACCGAACCTCTGTACCCATTAAACAGTAACTTTTCCTGCTTCCAACCCGTAGTTTTAGAAATTGAAGTAATATGTGGAATATAAATTGGAATAAGGGAGGTCAATTAGAAGAAAGTTTCAAGATCCATAAACTTTGGCAAAGGTAATATAAAAGAAAGGAGGGAATATCTATGATAGCTTTATAGCCTTATAGACTAGTGTAGATGAAATCTCATGTTTATAAATTATTTTAGTTAAAATTTTTATAAATCTGATTTAAGCTATTGTGTTTTTAAAGCTCTGTTTTAAGCTATTTTTGAGGAAAATCATGTTAGTAAGTTCATTTTCATGTGAACTTTTTATTAAGTAAGATTTTAAGAAAACTGCCATTTGTACGCTAGTATGGGTGGAAAGTCATACTTAAAAGCTTATTTTTTATAAAAAATAATGTACTACAACTTTTTTCCCAATGAATTTCTGGTCTTTGAACTAGGCTAGTTTAGTGGGAAAAGCACTTTTATAAGTTTTTGAAAAAAAAATGTATGTAATCTTTCATTAAAAACCTGCATTTCTGCCAGATTTTATTTGATGTAAACTCATGCTCACAATTATTTTTGATTAAAATTTTAGTAATCTAGTCTTGTTTTAAAAGTACAATAATAGTGTTTAAGCTAGTTTAGTTGATAATTTATATTTATAAGCTCCGTTTATGAAAACTTATGTTTTCTGAATTTTCTGATAAAAATTTTGAATGTTCTTTGTTTTAAAAAAACTAAAGTACCTAACCTGTTTTTGATTAAAGTTTATATTCACAGGCTATTTGTACAAGAATGCATGCATTTAGTTGTATTTGATGAACATACTGTATTTCAAAAGTTTAATTTAAAAATTTGGAGTTTAAACAGATATAAGAGGTGAAGAAAAGAGAGAAGGTAATTTATGATTTTAAGCAAAATAATTGCTTCTAATTGCTCTTATGAACATGTAATTTTTACTATCATAAATAATACACAACAATGTTATTGTGATAATTTGGATTGAGATGCTTCTTATGGCTTCTATGACATGGTAAAGATTTCATTCTTTCCAACTTATTTTGTATTTTCCATTTCATTCATGGATTGCTCCCTCCCACTGCCTTTTTTAATGTGAATAATATTCAAGTTTTAATATCTTTCTCTTTTTATTTCTCTGTTATCTTTTCAGTAAAGGCTGAAATTCACTCTGATGGAGTTGGTTATATCTCCAAGATTGGCTAGTAGTCAACAGGTAAACAATTTCTTGATGTACAGCTTTGTACTTATAACTCTGCTGGAGAATCTGCATTATTGGATCCATGAATAACCCTGAGAATATCTGTGATCAATGTTTCAAAATTGTATCCCATTCTCCCCCCAGGCTCCACTTCTTTTGAGTTCTCTTTTCCACCACGTGGACCCAATAAGTTACTGAGTCCAAAGAGCCTCTGGTGTCTCTCATATTTATCTCTTTTACTTTCCCACTAAAGTTCTGTAGGCTATGACCTCAGGATTTATGAACAGGAGTCATGAACAGGGTTCTACATTCTTACTTTTCTCTTTCCTGAGTTAATCCTATGAAATCTATCTTACTTATAGGAGCCAGAGTGATCTTTAGAATATATGGAATGTACCTTGGACTAGTCCAGAAAATTTTTTATGCCACTCTGCAGGCATGACAACCAGTACATAAACATGGACTTATGACCTTTCTCCAATACCTGGTTCTTCCTCTTGCTTTCTCCACTTTATGTTACTACATCTCTAACAGAATGTAAGCTACATGTTTGTTTTCTTCCTTGCTGTATCCTTATTTCCCAGAATAGTATTTGTCATGTAGCAGGCGCTAAGTAAATACTTTTGAATAAGTGAACGAATGAAGGGATGAATGAACAACATCTATCTCTAATCACAATTGCCAAGTTTTGTATATTTTACTTCCCAAACATTTATTTCTACTTTCTTCCTTTTATACTTTCTACCATCATTTTTCTCAACTCTCACAACATTTTACTTGGAATGGCTGTCAATAACCTTGTTATCAATAACCATTTTATCTCATGAGTGGATATAACCAGGCTGTTTTTCTGTTTAAAACTCATCAATGGTTCTTTGGAATAAAGTCCTGGATTTTTAGCTTTGCATCAAAACTCACCATGATCTGCATGTGCCAATTTTTCAGTATTGTATTTTGCCACTCCTCTCTTTAACTTTTTATAGTTCCTTATTAAACTTGTAGTCTTCCTCTTGTCCATCCCCTTCCAAACAACTGTCCTATTTGTCCAGGACATGAAATTTTTAGTACTAACATTGAGAAAGTCTGGGGAAAACCAGGACAACCTTTACATACTCGAGGCAGTTTCTAACCTAGATGTCTTTAAAATATACTTACTTGCATCTTTACTTTTTCAAATTTATCATATTTGTTAAAGTTCTGATTGCCTACAACAGCTTCAATGACGATTGATTTGATTATCAGTCCAAAGTAATTTCTTTAATATTGTATTGTAATAGTACCTTCCTTGAGACTTATATTTCTTACTGCCTTTTGAGTTGTAGTATATTTATTTATAGCCTTGTCTATTCTGCCTTATTTGATGGGAAGCACTTATCTCTGTATCTTCTTCATAATATACTTCAATGCCTAGTGTACTTATTTAACTAAATATTAATTTGTGTTTTAAGGTTATAAATTATGAATGTAGCATAGTCTTTGAAATACAAATGAACAATAAAAATTTCTATCCCCATTGAACATAAAATTATTGTGCTCCAGACCATCTGGTGAGAAATAGGCAGATTCAGAAGCATTTTACTTTTATTGTTCTAGGTATGAATTTTGAAATTACTGGTATGGGTCACTAAATGTTACCTTGGCAGAAGACTTTCCCTTATTTATAACAAAGAATAATTTGCATAATTTTTTTGATTACTTAGCTACTAAAAGTTAAATATACTTCCTTTGGAATTAAAATTGTCTCAACTTATTAAGTTCCTATGTTCTCTTTTATAAACCATTGAATTCATGGAAACAGTGATTCAGATGTTTTATCTTTCCCTAAATGTCACATCTGCTGTCATGCTGTATATAACAGCATTACATACACAAAAACATTTTTACCATTTATGAAGATCAAAGTTAATATTTTATAATGTAAATACACTATTATTTATACTAGCAGCTAATATTTGGAAAATAAGTAGAGAACAGTAGGACACTCTTGATTTTAAAAGTATTTAATAAAGATAATTTACAGTCTGAAAGACTGAATGATTTTTATCCTAAAATGTTATTCTCACTTGTTCAGCACATTGCCACATATTTCTGTTATTCTATAGTTCGCTGTGAACATTCACTTGCCCCTTAGATTTACTCATGTAAACAATTGCCCCTTCAAATAATGTCAATTCTATTACAGGTCTTCACTCTTCCTTGAATTCCTAAGTTAGCCTTTGCACCTTTCTCACTCATTTAATGTGATGATGGCATCTATTCTTTCACCCTCATAATGCCATATAATTATGCTCTTAATCCCTTTCATAAAGACATTGATTTAGCTGTTTATTTTTCTTTCAGAAAAAGGGTATGTCATCATCCTCAGGTAAAATTTATAGAAGAAAGAGATAAAGATTAGATGTGAAAAATTCTGACTGGTGGTATTTGTGTTGAAATATGAGTTTTCACCATTCAGCAGAATCAGCAAGGATTAATAGCTATAAGACCTTTTCTTTAAAATCGATTATGTGACCAACAGTACAGATCCTCAACCTGGGCTGGCAAATCTGTTATCTATTTTCTTTCAAAATTCTACCTCTTACCTGATGTGAGCCTTGGAGTGAATCTTATGGAATGTGAGTACTGCACCTTTCCCTCCAGCTAGTGTCTACTGCAGGGTTGGTAGGGTCATAAATATTTTAGAATAGACGTTGTATGTAAATTAGCTCAAAATTACTTACTCTTTTTATGAGTTGCTTTCTGAGTAAACTGAATTAATTATCCAATTCATTTACTCAGATAAAAAAACATAATATGAATACTTTCTGGGGAGGGAACTCTTACTTTAAGAAGACATGCTATTGGATTTAAAGAGTTTTTAGCATAGTAAGATATGTAAAATGAAGCCAAATAGCATAATAAATCAAAACTTGATAAGCATCACACAAATACTCAAAAAATTCTTAGAAATTCAGTGGCTTACTTCTGACTGGGAGGATCATGAAATAGCATGAGTAAGGACATGGAAGTAGGGCAATGTATAGCCTTGAGGCTTGAGAGAGTACTGGTGCCAAATA
The DNA here is from genome assembly GCA_004027375.1 of Macroglossus sobrinus. Taxonomy (NCBI): domain Eukaryota; kingdom Metazoa; phylum Chordata; class Mammalia; order Chiroptera; family Pteropodidae; genus Macroglossus; species Macroglossus sobrinus. Next base: position 122,515 of record PVKZ01002400.1, read on the forward strand.
GAGACACGACAAATGAGGAGGAAGAATTTCTGGTTAAGAGGATATCCTTTTAGATATCCTTTTAGAAATGGTAGCTTTGATTTGCTCAAGAAACATCCAAGGAAATCTCTCTAGCATATAGTTATAAAAACAAAACTGAAGCTCAAGAAAGAGATTAGGAGAAGATACATAAATACGATGATCAGCTGCACTGACACATTGGTGGAAGCTTTAGAGACCATTGGCTAATGAAAGATGACAGTATTGAGATTGATAAGAAGATAGTACAGGGGTTGCTAAGGAAATACAGAGCAATAAGTAAACAATAAGAAAAATCAAAAATGGTATTATTTACAGTAAAATAAGGGGAAGAAATCAGAGTCAAGTTGAAAGCCATGAGAGTACAGTATGATGGATGTCAACGAAAGGTATGGAAAACATATAGGAAGGAAGGGTTTATCAATGCCGTCAGTTGGAGTATTAAGGAAAAAGAAGTGACACTTGGTTATATTTTAGATATCAGATTTACTGGACTACGTGAGAAAAAAGATTGCGTGGGACTATAAGTCAAATGCAGGCCAGGTATACACTATAATTTGAAAAAAGTTTCAATGAAAAGAGACAAATGTAATTGACTTGAAGTGCATAGCCACACAGTTTTGTATTTATCAATTGAAAATACAGAATTATACTTTTACATTTTAAATGACTAATTACTTTTCTGGCTGCTGTATATAAAAATGATATTGTTGGACTTTTTTTTTCTATGATTCATGTCATTTTAGCACTATTTTTTGGGGGGTGGTGATCTTAAAATCTGGCCAATGTACTAGATTATAGACTGAAAAAAGAAGCAAGGCCTCCAAGAATGTTAAACATAAGAAATTTTAATGATCTTAACTCTAAGAGTGTGACAGCACTCCCTCTGTATTTTATGGAAGATATATCATTTATTTATATCTAATTATATCTTGATAACTTTATTTAAATTTTTTTTTACCCTTTATTTGTTTCATACTCAGTTTTCAATTTAAAAGTTCCAGATTTTTTTTCACTGTGAATTCAACAAATATCTTTATACCTAGAAAGAAATTATCTCTGTTAAGAAATAATATAATCTAGGCACAAAAATCACATTTAGGAAAAATAAAGAAAGGCACAAAAAAGAAGAGAAACATCCTGCCATTTTTCTCATGAGAATTATGAAACTCTTTAGTATTTTGGTAAAATACATTTTTTCAAAAGCTAAAAAAAATGGCTTTATTCAATTGCTTGTCCTCCTTGCAACCTGAAAGCAGCTTCCTTCACCCTTTGAAGCTTCCATCAGGCCCCTGGCCAGGTGTGACACAGACCTCATTCTTAGGACTGAGATCTTCTTTCTTTGTGTTTGTGCTTCAGGGCATGTTTCAAAACTGATAGATCAAGTTCTTGGTTCAGCCAGTCTTTAAAAAAAGCAAAAAAAGCCATTTATAAATGTGCTATTTCAGTCCTGAGAAAAAAGTATTTGTTGGATCATTACCTATGGAATGTTCTGATCTTCAATTCTCTATTTTGTACAGTTCCTGAAATCTGAATTATTAAACTGGATTTTATAGAGAAGGAAAGAGAATTAGCAATTAGATAATTTTATTTTTGCTTGGGTTTATTCAGTCTGTCAAAGAAAGTATTGGAGACTTTTTTATATATACTTTTGTAGAAAAGTTTTTAAAAAGTGTATTTCAAAAATCCATGATGTAAATATACATCATATAAATTCTGACGATCCTCCATTGTATTAGACTTGAGAGGAAAAATGGCCAAGATAGGAAATATTCTATGCTTTGGTTTTCAAATTAAGAGAAAGGAGTTTCCAAGGAAGTATTTAAAGGTTACAATATTCACAAATATAAAAAATAAGAATAATAAAATGAGCCTTTGAAAAAAAACTACAAACAATATTTGTTTTAAAATACATTCTAAATTAGGACTACAGATAAGATTTTTTTTTTTTTTTTTAAGAAATGAAATGAGTTTGGAAACACCTTGGCCCATTTATAGGAAGAAGTGGGTCAAAGACTAAATCTCAGTGAGTTTTACTAACTCTTGAATTTTAGAAAACTAGGATAGCATTAAAACTTTGATTTGGTTAATACAAGTTCTGAAAGAACCAGAGATTTGCCTACTTCAATAATTGGTGTGTTCTTAATTCTTTTCAAATATATTTTGTCATAATATTATCTATGTAAAAGGCTGAGTTTTAGTTTTACATAGAGACAAGATCTCAAACTTAATAGAGTTAATTCATTAAGCTTCAAAAATTAATTTTGTAATGGATTCTATAGTATTATTCAGAATATTCACTTTTGCTTTAAATTTTTAAACAATAAATTTATTGTTGCAGTTGAGTGTCCATCACTTTTGAACAATGACTTTACTGGATTCAGTAGTGAGGCATATTCTAATTACATTATATATTATTCATTGTAATGCAGGGTCTTGACAATAGAAAGATAAATTAATTATCAGTTACAAATATTTTTTTTAAAAAAAAAACAAGACTTTGCTTTAAATTGATCAAAATTTATTGTAGAAATCATCTACAAACCCTATCACTATTTTCTCTCCTTCATTCCCATCAATTCCTTTATTATAATTTTCTAATATTATTATCTAAATTTTCAACAATTCTTAGAATTTCCAGAGTTTTTGAATTGAGACATGTTTTTATTCCAGTCACCGGAAACTTAGTTGTAAATGTTAACTTGGAAATTTATCTTAGATTAGTTATATGTTTTTAAAATTCTAAATAAATTCTGACCCTAAACAGCTCAGGTTTTCTTGGCAGCCAGTTTACAACAAGCCTATAAAAAAATTAATTAAAGCAGAAATAATACATTAGTATGTTTTTTTATTTGTAATCTCTCTTCTGATAATATTGAAAAACTGTAAGGGACAGCACATTTCTAGAACATTTAAAAAGAAAAGATGTCTTCTCAACTTTAAACTTTCTTTTTCTGTACACATCTTCTACCTTTTAGATATTTAAACCTTTTCATAGAATCTTTTATTTTGTCATTAAAGTTATTCTTTGATTCTTAATTATTTTTCATGATTTAAACTTACTAAAAAAGTTTCATACCTAAATATATCAATTTTATACCTAAAGTTCCTAAAACTATTTAAATTTCCACATTACTTAAATTTCAGAATTCGATATAACATTTTGAGTGAATAAAAAAAAATAGAGGTAAATTCAACAGGTATTTGCTGAATAATTACAGAATTCAAAGTCCTTTGTTAAAAATGCGATAGAGGCAAATAGAAAAATAGTCACTCCAGGTGCTTATAATGTGTGTAGTTGGGGCACTATATCTGAAATATAAGTTAAAATAAGCTAACTGCCATTATATAAGGTATTAAGATGGTTAAGAGGATTAGAAAGACAATTCTGAAAAAGGTGAAATTTGAACTGGTGGTCTTTGGAGATAAGTAGAATTGACATGATGCCTATAAGGCAGAAAGAGGTAGAAAGGATTCCTGGGAATGGGTGAAGTGTGAGTAATGACTCAAAAGGGGAAAATGATGGGGACATACTTATAGCCAACCATAACTGGATTATTGGATATTTATCTCGGATCAGTGGGATATAAAGCTGTAAAAGGAGATAGAGGCCACCTTATAGAGGACTTTATTATTTGATTGCATATACTCAAACAAGTAATTGAGTGTCCTTAAGAAGAGATCTAATAACTTAAAAATAATAATAATAATAATAATAATAATAATAATTAGACATTGACACTTTTGATAGATTAGAGCAGAAATGTAGGCAAGAAAGCAATTTATGAGAATTTGCAATAAACATTGTAGTTTAAAAGGAATTGAAAGGCATTGTGGGCATATACTTCATAGGCTTCTCATTTGTGTGAATATGGCCCCAAATGTCATAAATGATCAAAGGTTTGTACCTCTGTTGATGAGCAGATGGAGGTACTTGTGAAAGAGGTAGAGAGGTGAGAGGAGGAGTTAGCTCAGAAGAAGAAAGTCCAGTTTTCTTTGGACATGTCAACTTTGTGGTTTCAGTGGAGGCATCCAGCAGACAATGTCTAACGTCTGGTTGTAACCACAGGGCTTGAGCTTGGGAGAGCACACTGGAGGTACAAATGAGGGAATAATTTCCATAGACAGGACTGTTAAGATCATAGATGAGAAAGCTGAGAAAATGAATGTTGAGGTAAAAGACATGAATATTGGGAAAATTAACCTTGAATAATATTTTCAAGTTGGAGTTGGGAGAAAGTAGAATTACAGAGCAATTAAAAAGAAATGTCCAAATTGCATGGAAAAGAACTCAAAAGAGTCTTCCTCAGGGCCAGAAAAGACACACTTTAGAGAGAAAAAAGATGAAAGGAACTAGGAAAAGACCTTTAGCCTTGGAGATTAGAAATTCATGGGTATATTAGTAAGAGGAGTTTCAAAAGATGAGCAGAGAAGACAGATCATAGGAAGGCAATGGAAAAAGTTGGTGGTGTGATGGTAACAGTATTGGATGTAGATACATTGCAAGTAATTTGATCATGGAGAAAAAAGGAGAGGCTGGGTGACAGATTAAAGGAACAGCAGAGAGAAGGAATCTATAAATCAATTTATTGGATGAGAATACCCGAGCATGTGGGAAAGTAGTACAGTAGAAGGCCATAAGGTTAGAAGATGGGAGGACAAAGTATAATTAAATAATGAAGTCCTTAGAGTGTAGGCAGCTAAACTATATATCAGAGCACTTTTTCTATTGCAGAAACTATAGGAAAAGTGACTCTAAAGTTGAGTGTGCGTGTGTGCATGTGTGTATGGATAAATGGGAATTCTTTCTTCTTCAGTTGAAGTCCCAATGTAGGAGACCTCAATCTCAGAAAAGTAGAGCCTAAGGTCCTGCTGAGATTGATGGGACCTGCATGAGGTTGGGGATTCATGTGAAAGGTTTTTTGGGTGTTATAAGAAGCATCCACCAAGGACTACATTGAAGATATATGTTACTTCTTGACTGTGATCATTATTATTTTTCCACTTAATTGTCCTAACAGACATCAGATTATGCTACAAATAGAAATAATCAAGTATTTTTTTTTACTGAATTTCAAGAGTAAATAGAAGAAATTATGTATATTTACTGATAAAACTCTTGATTTTTTTTCTTTTGAGAATTTTGACCAGACTTTAAAAATAATTTTACCTCATTTCGCTTTGTAGATATGCTCTCTGTGCTCTTACTTAATTTTTAGAATGGATGGTGCATTTAGTAATACCTACCAGGTAATATTCCCCAGAAAACAGTTTGTACAAGGAAAATGACAATAAATTAATTTAACTATACAAAATTGTGAGGAGTAATTTCTAATTATACTGAGATATACTTTTCTGACATTATTTTAGAAATATTAAAATTCTATTGAGAAAATGTTTTATTATGCCTATAAATGAAACACAATACTCAAACATAGAAAGTTTCCTTTAAATAAATTGTATGCAGTATAGGCAGATGATAAAGTGTAAATATCAACCCAAAATACTAAGAGCTGAAGAAAGATGATATATACAAAAGTGGAATAAGAAGTCAGAACTGTTAATATCCATGCAATGACCATTTATAGTGTAATGTATTCCCTGCATTGCTCAAAGCATTACTAGTGTTGTTTTAAATGGTTTTATTTCTCACTTATTATATAAAGAAATTAAATTAAAAGATCATGCTATCACATGTTCTATTTTTAATTCTGTGAATCTCCTGAACATTCCTTTGGACAGTAAGAGTATTACCACATATATACTTAATTCTAGGGCTCTGAATGTAGCCCACTGCCACATTTTGACATTTTATTAAAAAAAAAAAAGAAATACTCAGACAATTAGAGGATACAATTACCTCCATTCCATTAATAAGCCAGATGAAATTTTAATGGAAATTGCTGAGAAATATTCAAATTCATTTTAACATCTTCTTGTTGACTGACTCCTATTTAGAGAAGGAAAATAAAATACAGTATCTTGTAAATTTTTTCCAATGGAATAGTTCCCTAGTTAACATTCAGGAAAAAAAATTCTTTTAGCTTAAAAATAACCAACTTGTCTTTTTTTTCTTAAGGAAATATTACTTCTATCTTATAGGCTTTTTTTAGGCTTTTAATTTTCTATGAGCTATTTTTAAGTCTAATATCTTTGAATCCATGTTTTAAAGCTAAGTCATAATTTTAATTGAAAATTCTGAAAGTAAACACTTTCTAAACTTTGCAGGACTTCCCCAGGAAAGAAAGGAAAATATGAGACTAAAAGAGGGAGGGAGAAATTCTGGGAATACTAAGTACAGGTAGGTAATTTGTTCAGACACAACATAATAATAACTTCAACATTAACTGAAAATGCACAAATTTTCAAATTACAATCAAGTGTATCAGCAGATATTCCAAAGAACACCATTATAAAATCTGCCTAAAGGATAAGGTCAGTACAAAATCTTATTAAAATCAATGCTGTTATTTGTAACTTAGCTTGATTGGAAGTTGATGATTAGGTAGCAATTTCTCATCATTTACACATTATATATCAGAGTCATACATTTTCTGCATAGTTTGCTTAAAAAAAAAATCACATTACATTTTAAATACAAAACCAAAAGAGACAAATCAAGGGCATTCTGGTCTCCTTCATCAATCACAGAGTTCCTTCCTATAAACTATTATAAATACCACGTTAATGTCAAAATACTTTGTTTGTTAGGCTCCATCAGAAACACTTATTTTCAAACCTAATTAGATATTGTACTGGAAAGGAAGCTCGTACAAAATATGTAATAAAAATAAAATTCTAAGCATAATTAGTACAGGATTTTAGTGGCATTCAGTCTAGAAGTTAAAAAATGGCAAAGATTTTCGTGATTGAGAAAGTTGATGACTTAAATTTCACTTGATTATAAAGTCAGAGAATATTAGAATGGAAAAGAAATGTGAGTGTCCATTCTCCTAGTTAGTAATTGAATCGCTCTGCAATGTTTTAACATTGCTGTAGTTGGAGAGGATCCTTCAGTACCTGATGGTTTTCTCCATAGGGAGAACAAACACTTCTACTGCCAAAGTAATTTATTGGAGTGGAGGAGCTACATTTGCTGAAAAAAAATTCTTCTTTTTGTTAAACTTAAATTTTGCCTTACCTTTCTAATGTAATAATTTCAATTCTGAATTCAGGAACAATTAAGGGGAAATCTAAATAATCTTTTATGTATCAACTGTTAGTATGTCTGAAGACAGTTATATTGTGACATTGAAGTCTTCTGTTCTCTAGGTTAGTGTTTTTCTATAAACCTATTTCTTCTATGACATGGTCCCAGTTTTTTCACCATACCAGCCAGGCTCCTGTGTACCCTCTGCTCTCCTGTTTGCAAGCCATCTTTCAAATGGAAATAAAGTTTGATGGAGAATTCTGAGTGTGGTTTGACCCAGGCAAAGTTTTTATTTTGTGCTTCTCTGGAGACCACTATAGGTATAGCATTGTCTTCTTGGAAAGTATATCGAATGGAGAAACATTGAACTTTCAATCAACTTAAACATGTACTATTATGCCATATCTTTTTTTTCTAATTCTTATAAAGTTGAATTGTTGACTTGGAATGCAAAATGTTTTATCTATTACATTTCTATTTCATAAATTTAGCCAATTATACCAGACTGTTAAATATTTTTGTTCTGTCAAACTTTTGTCTGTGGATCAAATCCAATTCATTGTCTGTTCTGTTAATAATGTTTTATTATAATGCAGCCATGTTCATTATTTTATGTATCTATAATGCACTTATAGCATGGAAGAAGTCTATAGCTGCTTTCACGTTATAAGTGAAGCTCAGCAAAGTTGAGTACTTTGATGAAGACTGTGTGACCCTCAGAAAGTAAAATATTTACTATCCAGTCATTGATAGAAAAAATGTTCCCAATTTAGAACTAGTACATCAGTTGTCCCTTTGCCTTTCCTGCAGATTTAACAAAAATGCATCTATGTTCCCATGAAGGCTATGGATTAAAAAGTTGTACTGCATTGAATCATTAGAGGCAAGAATCCAGTTGGATATATAACTACTCACTATTTTTTGTGTTAATTTATTTAGCCTGATATGTTCCCAAATAATTAAACTGCCACCCTGCCCATATTTCTTGCTATCATGATGAAATGCCTGTCTGGAATTCAGATACATTCTCTCTGCTATGCTTCCAGTTCAGTGACACTATAAAATTGGAAATGGATCAACTGAAATAGCTTCTTAGCCCATGTTTACTCTTAGAACTCATCATTTTTTCTTGCTAAGTTTCTGTACCAGGCCTCTCTCTGCCCCTAAATGTGTTTCTCAAGAAACTAGTAGAACCATAAATAAAGGTTCCAGTGTCAAATAATTTGGTGAAATACTGGTCTCTATACTTTGTTTAGAGTCATAATACACATTAGCATGTTAAAGGGTATGAGACATTCTAGAATATATATATGGCTGAAGAGGGGTAAATATATTCCTTTGCGACATTATTTAACATAGCACTCTTTTTTTCTTCCTATAATGTTATTATCCAGAAACCGGTAGAAGAAACTTTAGAAAAATTTATAAATTCCCTTGAGAAAGAATGTAAACCAAGTTAGCCTCAGATGTTGAAAAACTATTTCTCGAGTGCATTTGATATGGATGGAAAATAAACAGAAATAGCTTGGAGTATGAAAATACCTTAGAATTAAAAAAAAATAATAATATAGTTACACTTTAAGAATGAATGTTGATTTTGCTCAATTTTACCTAAATTTACTGGACTGAAGTAATGTTTGTTGTGCTGGCATGAAAAAAAGGAGTAAAACATATCAGAAATAAAAAATTTTCCATGAAGACTAGAGCTATTTATTTATTTGTAAACCTACAGCTCATTACCTTGCAAATAACTGGTATTCATTATGTTGTTGAATAAATTTGCAAACAAATACTTACATTTTATAATATTATAGACTCGTTCACTTTTCATATAATACAGATGTTTTCATGTTTCTGGTAAGCAAAAATTTTCACTATTTTTTATTGATTTTTCTATCAAAGAAAATACATAGAAAGAATACAAAGAAAATACAAAAAAAACCAGTAAATCCCAAATTAAAAAAAAAAAAGAAATATGAGTTGACCCATTCTGTAAAACAAAATTTAAAAACTTTACATTTGATGACACCAAAGCAGTCATAGTTAGTATTCCTACATTCATAGCCTTTGGAGACAGAGGATGAGGATCAATAACCATCAAGCTGTAAAATTTTTTACTTTGAAATTTAGAATACATGTAAATGTGAAACATAAAATTTAGTAACATAAACGTATAAAGGTCTTTGATAAGGATTTGCAGATTTCCCTCTAAAACTGCTTTGGGAAATGTAATTTTAGTACTTTATTGTTAAACATTTAAGTGTACTATGTTAGAATAAATATTTAAATATAATATTTGAAATATTTATCAATCTTGTATGCTTTTCAAAAAACCACCATCATAGAAAAACCCACTGAGTCTTTCTCTTAAAGAATATTCTCATTTTTAATTCTTAACAAAATGGCAGTAACTTTTCAAACCACCTATGTACATTTTCAATGTCATATTCAAATTTTAATGAAAATATATTTGTTTATTTTTTTGAATTTATTTAGTTGGGGGCATAGATATAGTTAGAGTATTTTATTTGTTTTATTTTAGAAATTGCATGTGCTAGAGAGGACTGTAAGGTTATCCTTTGTGACTGGCTGTGACATCTGACACTCTATTATGGTTAATTTGACTAGCTTGTTTGGTTAAATCAAAATGTATGTGGTTTATATCATATGTCCTCTATGACCACTTATTCTTATATATCATAACATTTTCCCCCTTGGTATTGGATTTTGTCATTTTAAATGGAAAGATTTATCTTTTCCAAATTTTATATCTATTATATATCAATGAAAATATTTTAAACTCATTTCAAATAGGCAAATTTTCAACCAATTGGTTAAAAATGGTATTATTAGCTGTTCATATTTTTTTTCTACTGAATTGTAATCTCCTTTTAGTTCAGGCACCAAGTTTTATTTATCTTAGTGTTTCATATATCATCTTGCAAACAGTAGTTTCTCAAAAATACCTTTTAATTATTAAGGACTTGTGTATATATACACACACATATATATACGCACACACACACGTATATTTGTATATAAAATTCCTGATGATGGAAGCTTGCATGCAATAGACAATAAATATTTTATGGCGAAAAAGTTCAAATCCAGTCTTTAGGTTAGTCACCAGTTGCTTTGTTTGAAGCCCTAAGGGCTCAAAAATATAAGGTCTTGTCTTCAAATTCATCAGCATTGTTGTATACACACATACACAGGACCAAGATTGGGACCATGTGCCCTAGAGCCCCACTGCTGGAGTTTACATTTTATAACCTATTTGCTGTATGAGCTTTGGCAAGTCATTGAAAATATCTGACCTAAATATCCTGATCTATACGAGATTTGTGAGAATTAAGTGATTATAAAGCGCAGGGCATATAGTAGTGACTCCAAAAAAAAAAAAAAATCTTATACTTAACTTCCAAACTTTTTATTTTCAATCAGATTCATACTCTATGAAGACAGAGCATTCAAATACCATTACTGATCACATTTGGGGGGAATGCTGGGATCCTAGGTTGCCTATGAAAACAGCCTATCATGTTATGGACTCTGGAAGCCCCCAAATCTACCACTATTATGAGAAGCATAATAGTTTCTTTCTTTTTTCTTTATTTTTTAGCCATCGAATTTTGAATTTTGATATTGTTCCTTTCTGTCTACTCCTTGGATCTTATAACAAGCATCTATACCATGCATCCCAGAATATATATTTATCAATATTTTGTTATACTGCTACATAGATATTGCTACAGGCTGCTTAGCCTCAACTTTCCACAAGATAACAGCTATCTTAAGTTACCATATGTTCTTCCATTCTGATTTTTGTGTGTAGTCCATAAAAAATGCTATTGTTTTGACTATGAATTTTTTAAATTACATGCTGTGTATACTTTTCTCATGCTTGTTGTTTCCTCCTCTCAATTTATTTCTTAGAGATGTCTTTGTGGGTTGCATAGCTATTACTGTTAATATTATGACCTATGTGGATAGTGTAGCTGTGACTATTTATATTGAAATTTAGATCACTATCATAGCTATTACTACAGCATTTAACTGCTTTGTAATAGTTCATATTGTTAATAAATCACTTTATATAAACCCTCTTTTTGTTTATTTTATGGACTATTAGGTTGTTGACAGTTTTATACTTTTACCAAGAATATTATAATTATCCCTGGTGCACATATATAGGTCCAGAATCTTTAGTCTTTAGATTATATATCTACTTTATCTATATTTCTATATATCTCTACTTTATCTCTCTCTCTCTCTCTCTCTCTCTCTCTCTCTATATATATATATATATATATATATATATATATATATATATATATATATATATATAAAGTGTGTATATATATATATATATATACACTTTACTAGATTTCAATGTGTCCGCTCTTAATCAATTTTGTATTCTTTATAAATGGTTTCTGGCACAGAAAATGCTCCATTCAATTGGTTTTCTTTTTAACTTCTTGATGTCAGTGAATAAAATTCAAGGGCAAATGTTTTGCATGAGAAAAATTATATCTGCATTTTTTTCTAACCTCTAAATAAAATTAAACATTTATTTAAGGCATAAATGTAGTAAACAAAAAAAAGTAGTATCAGGACCTGTAATTTTCCCACCAAGAAAGGAAGTTACAGATATTTTCTTATCACATTATGTGTCAAATATCTATTACATTTACTATTACTTTAAAATTATGGTAATCATTACATCTAAACCTGTATCTCATTATTTAATGTATTAACAAAAGTATGAGAATTAGAACATCACAATTTAAAAAGGTATTTTGATAACTTTGCCTTAATATACTTGAATTCTTTTATATTTCCCTGCATTTTATACATTGTCCTAATAATCATTAGACATACCAGAGGTTCATAGCACAAAAAAGATTAGAAACTCCATGACAGACTTTACTTGAACCACTTAATAAACTAAAAAATGTCAAGTCCCTAGAGAAGGCTTGTTAATTGAATAGAAAGCAATGTTACTTTGTTGTTAGCCTGTTCAACTGTCTGATTTTGTTGAAGTCCAGATATCCTCAGGAATTATACCTCTTACTGTGTGAGTAGCACAGTCACATAATTCAAAGAATTACAGTACGGCTCTAAAAAATACAAGTAGAAACAGAAGGAGAACATGATTTGGAAAGATGCACTGCTTAGTTTCCTTAGTATTAGCCCACTTCAGAAAATGTCTCTCATTTTACTATGTTTCTCCACTTTGTGTCTTTAAATCTCACTTTATTCTGATTATTTGAGTTAGATATTATCATGTTCCTGAATTCTTTCATAATTTAGGCTTTGAAATTAAGCTGTATGTGTGCTTGTAATTGAAGTGAATCCATTTTAAAGAATGGAATCTTTCTCTCTCATTCAACACAAAAGATATTTGGCCTTCTTGCCTCATACAACTATAATTGTTGATGCTTAAGAAAACCAAGATTCTGTGTCAGATATTTTACTAGGCGACAACATGTAGTAACTAGCTCTTCCTTTAGGCAAATCTTTTAGTACTATCCCATTGCAAACTTTGGAAAAGATTAAACTCTGATAACTCAGTAGGTTTTAGTCTGCAATTGAGACCTCATACTTTATGAGTTTAGAAACTTACAGAAAGTCTGTCCCATGATACATCTCATTTTTGGGTCCACATAGATTTTAGATGTCAGGTTAATCTCATCTAAAAGCACCCTCCAGAACGATGTTTAACCACATATCTGGCCAACCCTCCCCGACCCAGCCAAGGCCTAGCCAAACTGACATAAAATTAACCATTACACTATTGAGGATTATCACATACTTACTCTTTATGCTAGGTTCACTGTTAGCAAACATTCCTATGTCTGCAGTTTCTTCTGAGAATGCTCAATATTCCCCTACCTCACTCACTTCTTTTCTATTTTGAAACTTAGATCTCTTCAATTTTCAAGTACTTCCTCTTGAAGTTGACTCAAATCAAGGCTGTTGTATTCTTTCTTTTTTGAGGGTTTTATGATTAGATGAGCTACTTCTAACCTATCTAGGTTGTCATTTACTGACTTCTCTGTCCCCATTTATTTAGGATTTTGGCTTCTAGCTTGCATTATTTTCCTTTCTTAAGATGCCTCATATCTTCTTAAGTCACTTTAATTTCTTTGTGTATAACTAATCCCAGTTTTAAAGTTTACTGTGTTTTTTGAGTTTAAATTTTTTCTCATAGTTAATCTTAACAACACACACTCTTATAAATGATTCTTAAACTTGTTAATTTAATTGATCAATTTATGAAGTTTTAAATAATAAAACTGTAATGAACCAATTCCAGAGCTCCCTTCTTTGTTCCTTTGACACCTGTTCTTTGTCCTCTATCCCGCTGAACTCTTTTTTACCCCCTACTATCATTACTAGGTTTTCTTTTGTAACACTCTGATCCAACTGATACCATCTACATCATTAATTAAGTTTCTTTATTGCCAGCATTGTCAATATTTTTACCTTCTAGGTTTCCAGAATACTTTTTTTTTTTCAGAAACTCCCAAACTTAAATCATTCCAACCACTTGTAATTTTTTCTTTAATATAGGAAGTGTTGAGTAGTGTTTAAGAAAACCTCTGTTTCTAATGTGGACCAGTATCTCTACAAACACATAATCTGAATTGACTAAAGAATAAATTTCAATCACTTAGCAAAGCATAAAAGGAATTCATGCTATGACCCTGTTTACTTCCTTTTCTAGGCTTACTGTTCAGTAAATCTCTCATCTTCCTGTCAAGACCTGTGTAAGGTCTGAGATTTTGCCCTAATTGCAAGCTGTCAATTTTCATGGATGTTGGCAGAAAACATGAGACCGCTTGTTTAGAGTGCGTAGTAAAGAATTTAAACTTGCTCAAAGAGAGGTCTGGCTTTTGTCCTCAGTTCCTGGGAGGTAATCTCTAAGTTCTTGGAATGCACTTTGTTTACCTGGAAGCCTTGAACCATGCTAGATAGTGTGACAATGTGACATATAATGGGAATTTTCGGTCAGGTTGTATCAACTCAATTTCTGGAGGGGCTGGAGACTAAGTTGACCATGTGGACAGTCAACCATATCTATATGATAGAGCCCCAATAAAGATTCTGAACATCAAGGCACAGTGAGCTTCCCTACTCGGGAATACTCAGTGCATATTATTTCCCATCATTATTAGGAGGAGTGGATAGACAAATGAGCCTACTGGGAGAAGACTACTAGAAATCCATGTTTGGAATTCTTTTGGACTCTGCTCATGTGTCTCTTCCCTTGTCCGACTTTAATCTTTTTTTGCTGTAGTAAACCATAATTGTGAATATAACAGCTTTCGGTGAGTTCTGTGAGAAAGACTAACAAATTATCAAAACTGAGGGTGATATTAGGGACCCTTGAACTTTGTACATGATATGAAAAATAAAGGTGCTCATGTGGACTGCCCCCTAGCTTTACAGTGACACGAAGGAATTTATTGGAATTCATGTTCACTAAGCAGTATGAGTTTCACATATGCATCACTTTCTCTTGTCCCACAGTCCCATGTGGGTGTTTGGAGCGGTGTAAGTGGATACTGTATGCACAATGGGTTTTAAGCATAGCTGAAGAACCCTGAACTAGAGAAATTTGAAACTTTTGATGTTGGATACTAAGCATGCCTACCCAGAAGACACTATCTTTATCTTCCAAGGCTATACTCTAGAAGGAGTCATTATCTCTATCTTTCAGGGTTATTTACAATAGAAGAATCCTGGAAATGGTAGTTTGGAAAAAAAGGCAGTTAAAGCCTCATTCACATGATATGAAGAAACAGAAGAGACCCATGGAGAACTGTCTTCCTACAATTGCATGCTTCAGTCACACCAAACTACCTGTACTTGTCCTAAAATACTTTCCTGGGTCACATGTCTGTATTTTGTTCATATTCTCCTTCTGTCTGAAATACACTGATTATTGTAACAAATATTATTCACCTTTCAAAGTTCTTCTCAAGGCATCATATCCAAAAATTACTCTTAAATTCTCCTTTCCACCTGCAACTCATCACTAACTGCCCCTCTTTGAGTCTTAATTTATTATCCTCAGACTTCTAGCACAATGAATGACATTATTCTATTGTTTTTGTTTGTTTAAATGACTTTTTCTCTCTGCTGAAACGTACAGGAACTACTTCTGATTTGGCCTTTTATACCCCAGGAAACATTGTTTTGCCACATGGTAGCTAATAGGAAATATGAAAAAATAAAAAACTATTCCACATTTTCTCTTTTTATTTTTCTTTATTTTAAAAACTATTCAGAATTTTGATGAAGAAAGAATATCTATTTATTTAAAAAATTTTAATAATTAAAATTAGGACAGAGTACAAATAAAGTTGGCTCTAATCTTTCCAACTATTTTCATGCTATTGACCCAGAAGACAGATGTATTCAGTAACTTAGGATACTGCTTTGCACCTGTGAGGGTCCTCATTATGGAACCCAAAGAATAAGATTCTTACAATTTGTTTCCATTACCACTTATTTCCTCGAATTTAGCCTTTCCTCGCCCTCTCCACTTCTACTACCCTGATTTAAGACATTATGTTTCACCCAGTTTACTTAACAGCCTTCAGTTTGTCATTTTGCTTCTATCTTGTTTTTTAGAGTCTCATTTAGGCAGCCAGAGTGATAATTTTATAATAAAAATCAGATTATGTCCCTCCCCTGCTCAAATCTCTATAACAGTTTCCTCTTTCACTCACAGTAGAAGTCAGATTCTGTACAATGACCTCCTTGAGGTTTTTGCACTAGATGTTCTCCTTACCTGAAATTCTCTTCTACCAGTTAATCCTTAAGAGTCACCTACTTCGTGAGTACCTGCCTAATGAGGATTATCCTAAACACACCATTGAAATTACAAACTGTTTACAACTCAAACACTCTTGATCTTACTTTTGACTACTTTACTTTTTTGTTGTTGTTGTTAACAATTGTAACTTTCTAAAGTACTCTATAACTTATTAATTCATTTGTTTATTGATTACTGTAGGCTTCTTCCAGAATGTAAGCTCCATGAAGGCAAAGATCTTGCCTGCTTTTCCTACTAATTATTATGCTGGACTTAGAACAGTATTGGCACATAGTGACATATTTTTTTTTCTGTATCTCAATTGATGAAAGACAGCTAAGTATGTGCAATTTTTATTGCTCTAATACTTATGTTTTTTCCAACTGGAAGACAAGACATTGCTAGATGAGTGAGGATAATGGTACATAAAAATACATTACGATGTATTTAGGACAATGGGGGACTATAGGCACTCAAAATCTTGACCACTTACTTCCTGCAGAGACCCCACTTGATGTTGGCATATGTTAAACATGGTACTGCCTATGTGAATGTATATGACCTGTCCATATTAAATTTGGTATCTCTTTATCGGCTAGAATTTATATAAAGAAAGAAATAATTTTCAATCAAATTAAGTATGCTCTTAATTTAACATTATAGTGCTACCAATGCTCTTACCTTAGTTATGTATATAATATATTAATTATAATATATTAATTTTAATTTTAAATTTCATCATTTATATAATTTATTATTTTATTAAATTTTACAATTTTTTTTTTTTTGTAAAGCATGACCTCTGTTTCTCACAATATCCAAATCTGTCACCTTTCTTGCCTTGGAAATTACATAGTCTGGTTCTTAACTGTAAAAGAGAAGCCAAAACAGAAATCTGACTCAAGTGAGCAGCAGCAACAAACAGGGTGTGGTTTCTACTGTATTAGGTAATCATGCCTTTGGGGATTACAAAGCAGGAAGTATGATTCTGAGATCTTGATTTTGGGGATATGTGGGTTTTCATGGATAACGCTCTGGAAAGATGTTCATATGTGATTGTAAGGGTGGCAAGTATTTTGTTGACTCTTTAGAAATTTATTTTCACTGGAATAACTAATTATGAATCATCTAAGCAGAGAATAGACAATGTTTTATTATGTTTTATAACAGTGAGACTCACAAATATTTTCTCTGTAAGATTGACTCAATAAATTTTTTTCAATTTTTTTCCCTCACTCTTTCTTCAGATAAGAAACCGATTAAGTTTTTATGCTTCTAGGTATTTTCTAAAAATGTTTTTCTTTTCAACAAAATGTGACTTTAATATAAAATTTTAGTTTCATAAACAGTTTTGTTTATGTTTCTACAATGCACTAAAAGCTTGTAAGTAGATTACTGAATTTTTTTCACCTGTAGCTTTGCTGTGTGTGCTATTCTTAAAGGACAAGTTACCAAGTTTAATTGCACTGTGCATATTCATATGATTGAGTTAATGCCTATCAGGAATAAAGCTAAAAGACAATATTATAAGCAATCTCTGTTGTAAGACCAGACAGATAGTGCTCAGCAGTACTAGAAACAAGTTTGTGCATGAACAGTTTCTGCAAACAACTTGGTATTTAGATCTAGCGAATTATTTCCTATTTGGAAAGTAAATTGCTAAATGCACTTCCAGGCACTGCCTTCCTAGTGCCAGGACACGTCATGTGTTTCCTTTGAAAGGTCTTTCATAAAGGGGTCGGCACTTTCAAATCAATTTGAGCTAATCCTTACATGCAGTGTTCCATTATTGCACACTAGAGAAAAATGAACACTGAATTTTATATTGTGAAAATGAGCCCCTTCAGGTTCTCACTTTTGTCAAATGATCCTCTTTCTCTCTCTCAAAATATCTTAATTTACTGTACTCACATTTTTACTTAAAGGAAGCACTTTATAGCTTCTCTTTGGTGTATCCAAATCACCACTATCAATATCTCGCACTTTGGGACCCTTCTTAAGGAGGAGGATAAGGGTTACCTGAACACAAGCACTGAGATACTATTGCAATCAATCTGATAACCCAAATGGTTTCTAAGTGACATACCCAGCATGTTCACGCTGAAGAAAGGGATGATTCACCCCCAGGTGGCATGCAGCAGGACCACATGGTATTTCATTACACTACTCAGAACCGTTCACTATTTAAAACTTATAAATTATCTATTTCTTAAATTTTCTATTGAATATTTTTGGACAATGATTAACCATGGGTAACTGAAACCAGGAAAAGTGAAATAGTAGGTGTCATGGAATATTGTAACAATAAATATATAATAATAATAATAATAATAAAGCAGTAATTCTTTGTTAAGTTTTACTCTGACATGAATCAAATGGCTGATTGGCACAATGTTACATTTGGACAAGTGCTGTATTATCATGTTGAATGGCTGTGCTAAGGGGATAGCATTCACATTTCCTCTCTCGAATTGTGATAATTTCTTAGCAATCCTAGAAGGTCTGGGGATTCTCAAGTTGGACTGAAATTTCTGTAATCTATGTGGAGCAAATATTTAACTCTTAGAAATATTTCTTAAGAAAAAAATACCTCCTGAATGTTAGATATTTCTTTTCATCATCATACTAAGTTGCTTTTATGTACTAATACCAAAGAAGGAATGAAATACTATATGAACTTTTGTCATTGAAATATGCTTTACTTTGCATAAGCTGAATCTAATTAAGCAAAAGAAAGAATTAGCACTTTTGTTTCTGCTCTATACTTAAAAACTGAGCATTTATTTCACCATGTATATATTTCATAGGTTGTTCCAGTGTTTTAGAAATGCTCATATTGATATAGATGTATAGTTTAATGATTGGTAACCAATTCTAAATATGTTCCATGAACATCGGGAGACAATAATGCATAGAATACAATTTAAAAACAATTTTAATTTTTTTCATGTCTTCCTATAAACTGTGTTGATCTTTCCCTTCCTTGTACTAAACAATTGGTGGTAAGTTTAGTATGCTCACTACTAAATAATTTTTGAAAGACCTCTTGTCTCTTTACTTTTCAAAGAATTTTCACTTCAGTAATTAATTTGACAAAATTCCAAATTTAATTCAAATGTTCTCCACCCTTCCCCTACTCCATCTCAGCTTGTTAAGACTATTTTTGGAAGTGAAAAAGGGGTACACAATTAGTTTTTCTTTTTTGTTCTGCCAGCTCTTACCCCTTACTTGCCAGTTCCAGTTTCAGCCCCTCCAAATTTAGGGTCAGGAAGAGAGAAGACATGCCAGACACTCTTTAAGATGGGGGCAATTTTGTTCATTGTGACACATTTTTTAAAATTAACTCTCCCATAGGTACTTGGAGATTTCTCCATCTCTGAGAATTTCTCCTCTGTCATTTTCTTGATGTGAGTAAGAGCCTCTGCTCCATCTGGGCCTTTGCATGTTCCCTGCCATGTTCCCTGCCATCCTGTGGGCTCAGTTGTGAACCTCTTCATGGTGAAGTTTTCTTCCTGTCTAAGGATGTGTGACTCTCCCTGCAATTATAGTTAACCTCCCAGCTCTAGCCCCTATTTTGTTATCAACACTTTAAACAGCTTCTTACACTTTAACTTCCGAAACTTTAGTAAGACAATGCTCCACTATGTTCCACGAATTTTAGATGACACATATTATGTTCTCTGAGTAATAGATCCCATTGAAGTTCTTCCAGTGGACCCTCTGCCTTTCCTTCCCCCATGGGGTGAGACTGGGCAAGTGAACTGGGTTGTACATGGCACACTGATAATTCTCTCTAAAGTGTATATTCTTTAATTTCTAGCTGAATTCTTGTCTTTTTTTGTATAACGTGAAGATACGTGTTACACAGTTTACAAAACTGGTTTGACGTAACTATTTCAGTACTGATAGGTGATCAGGCACCTCCTTTATAATGCTGCAATAGTTAATATCTATTTTCTTGAATTCTCATCGAAAAAAACTGCAAAAAATCTCATTTTAATATTAAAAGACAAAACTGAGAAACTAAAATTGCTTATATTCTATACCACAATAGGTCAAGATGTAGTCTTCTAACATTTATAGTAGTGACACAATATTAGATTTATGATATTGAAATATATCTTAATGTGATACCATTATAATTATTAGTATTGAAAAATCAGTTATAGAAAATTTATGAATTTTGATTTAGCCATTCCATGTTGCAGCAGTTTTACTTGTTACTATTCACATAGCAGTCACTGAATGAATGTCTACAGAGCACCTATCAGGTGACAGACACTTTGCAAGGCGCTGGCAACAGTGAGGTGAGCTCACCCCGTGTGTTATGGTGCCTAAATGGAGAAAGAGTATAGTTAAATAATCACAACCAATATAAATTTATAACAGTGACAAATTACAAAGAGTTAATATGCAGAGCTGCAAATGTGACTTTGCTCTAGTCAGGAAATCTGTCTTATGGAAAGAGTAGAGGAAAAATAGAAAATACCAGAGGAAAAAAAAAAATGTGGAGGAAAGATTTTTCTAGGCAGAGAGACTAGAATGCACAATTTCCTCATGGAGTGTGGAAGCTTAAAAAGTATGAGGACCTTAAAGAAGACCCATGTGGCTGGGCTGGAGACAAAGGAAGAGTTGTGTTGGTTAAGGTTGGAGGAGTTATTTAGACCATATCTTATGAGGATATATTAAGATTTTTCTTCAAGCTAAAGACAAAGTGATGAACTCCTACAGACATCTACACTCTAATATCTGGAATTTGTGAATATGCTACATTTGATGACAAAAGAGATTTGCTGATGTAGTTAAGGTTATAGGCCTTAACCTGGAGATTATCTTGAATTATGCCTGTGTGCCCAATCTAATCACAGAGCCTTTAAGAGCAGATAACTTTGGTTGCCTAGAGGCAGACAGATGCAGCAGGAGGGAGAGGTAGAGAGATTTCACATGGAAGACAGGTTTGGCATGACATTTCTTGTTCTGAGATGTAAGGAGCCACATGCAAGGATGAAGCAAGACTTGTAGTAGCTAAGAGTGCCCCTTGATGGCTAATCAGCAAGAAAATAGTGACCTCAGTCCTTTGCCTATGGACTCAGTCCTTTATACTCTGAATGAGTTTGAAAGCAGATTATTCTCTAAAGCCTCCAAAAATGAAACCGATCATGCCAACATGTTGTTTTCATGTTTATAAGAACCATCATAGAGGGACAAGCTGAGTCATCCTTGCCCCAGACTTCCGACCCACAGAAACTGTGAGATAATAAATAAGTATTGTTTTTAAGCCTCTAACTTTGTGTTAATTTATTATGAGAACAGTAGAAAACCAATATAAACATGGAGAAAATTAAAAGTGAGTAGTGTCAAGAGTGAAATCCAGACTGACCTGTTGGGAAGCTAGTATAGGAAAAAGCATGGATAAATAATGGTGATGACTTTGACATATACCAATCTAGAATAAAAAATAAACTTTAACGCTGTTATTTATCCTACATTCTATCTCTAATATTTGGCCAAAGACTTTGATTTGATGGCCAGAGTGAGACACTCTACATGTGAATATTTTTATATATCTCTTGTGTTTTGAAAAGTCTTTTAAAGATGTTGAATTGGAAAAGGAAGTTGCAGAAGAGTGGAAAATAAGAACACATGGTGAAAGCAAACAGAAATTGAATATTTGGCATTTTTGAATTTAAAAATCTGGCTGACTTATAGTCTTATATTAGTTGTTTTTAAAAGAATTGGAGATAATCAGCTTATAATGCCAGAATCCTCTTAGTTTTATAACTGACAGTCTCCAATCTCACAGCAACACTTGGGAATAAAAGAAAATTACAATGTGTGGGTAAAGAGGAAGACAGTATTTTTTAAAATTGCCCCAATAGAAGAAAACTAGTAGCATTTGAAGAGGTGACCAAGAAAAACATAACTGGGTCAGTCTAGGTCAGCCAGCTCTATGGTTTTGGAAACAGAACATGGTAGAGTCATTTTCGAACAATTTATTCTGAGTTCCAGCAAAGTTTTCAACTAACTCATGGCAGCAAATTTGGCTCTAGAAATTGTTTCTTTAAATCTCTTAAAATTTTGTTCATGGACTTCTAAATTTCAGTAGTATTCAATAAATAAAATTTAACAAGTGTGGCAATGACAGAAAAGTTTGCTCAGGATGTTATCACATCAGAAACGTATTCCCTCTGGGGATGACTAGAACATTCCACTGGGCTCAGGCACCAGAACACAACTGATTCCCTCTAACTCCAGCAACAGAAGCAGGCACATCTTTTTCTTTTCCGAACTATTTTCTTTCTACTTCATTATAGCTTTTAACATCATCACTTTCTATCAGGCCTGTCTTTCTTCCTTTCTTCTCTTTGTTAACTTTTTCTTTGGTTTTCTCTCTATATATATTGACAAACCAAAGTGTAGGTGACAACTTGCTAATACTAAAATGGACAAACATGAAGGAGTGGTACCATTTCTTCATGTTTGTTCACTATTTTGTTACCCTATATTTCTCGTAGTAGAAGATGAGGTTAGAAATAGCAAGTAGTAGAAATGTTCAAGATTTCTGGGTAAAAATATGTTAGGTAATGCCCTTATAATCACCAATGCTAATAATTGTTAATTGATATTTTATTGCCAAATTGTGATAAAAAAAATATAAAGTGCTATACAATCTCAAGAAAGTGATATATTACTTAGGATCTCAATATTAACACTTTTTTTTAAATTAAAAATAAAGTTAGAATTTTCCAGAGTTATATGGATTTCATGCTGTTTGTGCTAAGGACAAAGTTGGGATTAATGCAGAAATTTTGTTTTCCTAATAAAGTCTGTTGTTTTCATAGGGAAAGTCTTCAGTGTAAATTGCATGTTTATTAACTTGCTTCCTGTTGTGACAAGGTGTGATCACATGGAATTGCAACAGACTGTGAGCAAAATTGGTAATGACTATACTATAAAAATCTCAATCTTTCTCTGTTTCTCAGATGCCAGTTGAGTAGAATAAGATAAACACCATTTCCAATAAATGTCTTTTGTTTTAGAGGCAGAGTTGTGCCGTTAGAGAAAAAAATAAGAGGTTATACTACTGGTACATCTCATTTTGTATCTGTGAATAACAAAAGAGTGTCATGCCAAAGGAATTATAAATGTTAAATTTTTAGCTTCCATGTTCAAAAACACTAATCAGAACATTAGTGTTGGCAAAATTGCTGTACTGACCCCCCATATTTAACAAGAATAGGGCAGAAAAGATAGAAGATGAGAGTTGGAAAAAAAATATAGCTGCCTCAGTTGCTGGAGTTAGAACAAAACAGTTATGCTTTAGTCTCTGAGGCTAGTGGAATATTCTGGTCACCCTCAGAGAGTATATTTCTTATTGACATCACCTTGAATAAACTTTCCCTATCATTGCCATACTTGTTAAATTTCAGAACCTGTTTCCAGAACCAGGACGAGTCAACCATCCAATTTTTTGATTGCCTTGCAAATTCTCACCATATAACAAATGTTAAGAGACAACTGTCTGATAGCAAAGGGAAATTAGAAAATTGTTGCATTGAATACTAAAATTAATGATACTGCATTCCAGGCTTAAAGGTATTTGCTACTTTTTAAATTCATGTCTTGGTTTTACACTTAGCATGTAAGTAACAGATGGGTAGCAAGCTGTAGGTGGCATTTAAGAAATGAAATCATAAGTATTGGTTATGTCATCAAAGGAAGTGCCTTGCAAATGAGGCACATAGGGGAAATGGTGTAGAGTTGCAAGCATTTCAAAGTAAGTTGTCTCTGTAGGGAAAAATCAGTTAAGAATAATATGAATCAAACTGTATGGAAGTGGAAAATGTTGCTCAAAGATACTGTTTGAAGACTGTCTCAGGGTACACAGTAGCTACAAGACAGAACATAATTTTAAAACAGTAGTTCAATAGTATTGAAGTTAGAAATCTGTACTAAAAAGTGGTCTGCCTGCCAAAGCACAAAATGCTAAGTCATTCACAAAAGTCTCTTGGGAAACATAGTGGTTTATTTATAAAAGAAAACCTAGGTTAATTCATCTCTAAATTATGAATTGAGTACAAACATTAAATATATTACAAAAATTCATTTTTGGTGGTAATCGATGTTTATGTGTATTTGCTGATTATATAATAGCACATTTTAGATGTAAATCTATTTAGATATTTTTTAAACCTGTTTACTTCAGAATGTCTAGAGGAAAGAATGTATGTGAGAATGTGTTTAAGAAGCACCAACTTTGGGATGGCCAAATATTTTGAAACATATTCATTAGGAAGTTTGAAAGATAAGAGTGTTTGATCTCATTCATTTACTGATAGTAGATTTTAGTAAAATGAAGTACTTGTTCACACAAACACATGCACAAAAATATACCCCTACCTCTTTCAACCATCTATCACAGGGTTAGGTTTTTAATAAACATTTGTACAATGAACACATCGGTTTTTACCATAACATGTGGCTATAAATGTCAAGTACAGTGACAAATCACACTATTTTTTAAATTTTACTATTACCAGGAATTAGAAGACCTCTGTTTCATTAATTGTATTTATTTGTACAAAACAAAATTAACACCTTTAAGCCTCGGCATCTCTAAAATGAGAAAAATTTGAAGAGATATAATGATATAATGCTTTGAAACTGTAAAGAACAAATAACGTAAGTTAATGCCATTTTTTCTTCTTAGGTTTAGAACGGTTTGAAAAATGTATGACTTTTTAATGAATGATCAATAAGTGGAGAAATAAATTTTATAAATTTTAATGCACAATTTTTTGTGATTTAGTAAATTATAGCCACATTTAACGAGGAGACAATTTCATGAGTATTAATGTCTATTTTTACCTGACCTTAGAATTTCATGGCATTTGGAAAGCCATTACTTCTTGCCAGGTGAAAGTTAGATAATTCACAACTTCTATACTGAGTCAGAATTCTCCTGAAACAAGTTAAGAAAACATCTGGCTGAGGAATGAGTATTTGTCTCTTCAGTAGCTGAGCCATGGAAGCCTTTTACAAATTTGCTTCCAATAATTCAAAAGTCAAACATTTATCTCAAGGATGATGATGTTAAATGGAGGACATAATGTATCCTTGAAGCCTTGAGAGGTCAGATGTGTGACTGAGTCTTATAATATTGCAAAACCTGAGTTAAGATCGAAAAAATAACAGTTTTGACAGGTCATTTACAAAAAATCATACAGTGTAGACTGCTTTTGTTCAACATTTGAGTTTATGCTTCACAGGGTATTTGAGACTATATATTCAAAGAAGATGAAATAAAGTGCTCCTTGGAATTAGTGAGTAGTAGAAGTGCCTCTGGAAATCAGTTTTATCTATTTAAAAATTTCAATGTGAATAAACATTTGTTATGTTTTTCTTACATATGCCACTTCAGTTTGAAATTTTAGAGAGAATTTTGCTTTTGATCTCTATCAATTAGTTCTGAGAGTCACCTCAGAGATTTGCTACCCCAATTCTGCAGATTTTCAAAAGGAATTTGAACATTTTACTAACTGAGAAAACATCTTGATGACTGTAGGAAAGTAATTGTTACTGAGGAGAGACTTTCTTAGCATAATTTACTTTAATACTATTGAAGATAAACATTTAAGATACCATTCTAAATACTTTATAACAGTCTTGTTGCTATAGTGAATATTATTATTCCATATTATAAACTCTTCATTGTCAACAGCCTGGTTTTTCCAAAATGTAATTTAATTATATTACTTTTGTCAAACTTAGTCAGTGTATCGCTCTTCTTAGACTTTGAAATCCCAAACTGCTTTGGATATCATGTTAAAACTTTCTCTGGTCATTGATAACTTTGCCTTTCCTTTTCTTTTACTCTCCCAAGATGCGATCTCTATATCTTTTCCAAGATACCTGCATTCTCTAACACTCTATGAAATATATTAGAACAAAAAAATACCCATGCCTTTGTTAGAAACATAAATATACACAAAATGTATTTTGTCATTAATATCTTTCAAATACACTGAAACTCTGAAACTTTTTTTTTCTGTCTGTATTTTGTGGGAAATAAAATGTGACTACTAGCATTTGTTGAGTGCTTACTTTTTTGGTCCATACATTAATTCAATTAATTCCTATAATAACTCAATGAGGTTGGTGGTTCTTTAATTATCCCCATTTCATTGGTGAGAAAACTAAAGCTTAGAGTCCTTAAGACTTAAGTCTAAGACTTGCTCAGGGACACAGAGTAAGGAAGGGATTAAACTATAGTTCCAAACCAGTCTGATTTTGAGAATCTATACATTTTTCTTATTACAAAAGGATATTTCAATATACTTATTAGGAAAATTTTGCATTAACCAGTATATTTTTAGAGAATAATATTTAACAAATGCCTTTCAAAAGTTATGCTGTTTTAAATAAAGTAAGGTAAAAGGTGAAATTTGGTTAATGAAATATTTTAATTAACTAAGCTAGTCAATTTGATTTCAAATCCAATTAAACAGTAGCCAATTCTAAAAATGGACTTTTAAAATGATTTTCTTCACTCTTAAAATTCTCTTATCTCCAAAAAGATTAGAGAACATTTATAGTAATGAAAGATAAGAAGAATAGATCCATCACATTAATAATAAAAGAAAAGTTAAGAATTTGGACTAAGATAATTCAGGGTGAGGTAAACCATTGCATATGAACAAGTACTTCTTGGAGTTCCCCAGAAAGCACAGTACAAGGAAGAAAAATCAATGAGTATATTATCAAAGAAGGCCTACCACTCATGATTGCACTGGGTCCTTGATAAGCTAACGAGCTGGATCTCATTCATTTTTACGTGGGTTTGATGTTATGACCATGGACACCAGAAGTGTACAGAATCCAACCTGATGACATGTAATGTCTATAAAACTTGTGTTCTGTCAGATAGGAAAACATGAAAAGAATACAGAATATAGAATTCTGCTTACCTAAACCAGGCAATAAATTTAAGAGAGGCTGTAAAAGAATTACATAAGGGTATGAAGGATCTAGAAGAATGGCATTAAAAGTTATTTTAGAGACAGACAAGGAACCACTCAAACGTATCAAGGGAACCAAATATTTGCAACATCCAACCAAGAAGTAAAGCCCTTAGTTACCCTCTCCATGCAGTTGCAGAATTCTTTCGGAGAAGGAAGAATGATGTACATAAGGTAAGAATAAGGAAAGTCATAACAAAGGTCCTTGTTGTTATACATTATAAAAGGGCCACTATCTGTTTGGGAGCATTCTTAATCAAATTTTATATATTAAGTAAACATCTCTAGTAGATGAGTGACATGAGTATAATTGTTTCCTTGATGATTCTTTTAATACCATGAAGGATTAAAATTATATATTTTTTACAAAGGTAAACATTCAAAAACCTTTTTGTGTGAATTTTAGGAATGACTTGTGCATATCTGAACTGTTTGAAAAAATGTACTATCTTAGAATTGCTAACTCTGAGTTTGAACTATGTTATTGGCCATTTGAGATATTATGTTAAAATATGAAGTATACATTTACTAACTATAAAAACATTAAAATATATAAAATAACTTTATATATGTTTAATTTATTAGATTAATAGAAATAGCTTATATGTTTGAAAAGATTTTGTTTGTTTTGAAGTATAAGAAGTAAATAGAACTAATTAAGAGAGTTGATCAATCATTAATTAAAGGTCATGTTGAAAGTGATTATTATATTTGTTAGATTTATAAGGGTAAAAAACTTTACAATTGGACTTAATAATTTGGAAAAATTATGATTTTGAGTTTATATTTTTAATGACTGGAATGTTAATTTTTAACACTTCTTATTAACTGTAAGGTCATCAAAGTCACATGACACATGTTCATAGCATGTACTCTATGACTGTTCATTGGTCAAAACAGGGAGGAGAAGCAAGAGTGAGTACATGTGAGAACATGCGGATGTTCTTCCAGGCAATAATTTCTTTTAAAAGTAGTTAAACACAGCCACATTGGAATACAGTTTGGTGCTTTCCCACAAAACTAAACACAGTTTCACCTTATGATTCTTCAATCACACTGTTTATTTATCAAAAAAAGTTGAAAACTTAAGTCCGCACAAAACCAACATATGGATGTTTATAGCAACTTATTTTTAATTGCCCAAACTTGGCAGCACCCAAGATGTTCTTCAGTAGGTGACTGGATAAATTAACTGGTGCATCCAGACAGTGGAATATTGTTCAGTGCTACAAATAAGTGAGCTATCAGACCCTGATCACAACTGAGCTCTCTCTCAGTGGGGCTAGGGCCAGTGCAGCGGGGGTTTGGTCTTCAGAAGAACTGAGTTGTCATCTGTTATGGGTTGTAAGACTTTCACTTATTATGCAGGGCTACCAAGTAAATAAATCTTTAAACAGGAGAACACATATTTTGGATAAAGAAGACCTAGGTCAACTTCTTGAAAGGAGATAGACTCCAGGATCATAGTAAATGCTCATTATAGGGCCACAGTGATTTACAGAAGGGAGAATATAATTGTGGAGTAACACTTTATAATACTTTATGTAAATACAGGTGTCTTATTTTCATTTATGCACACTTAACTCTTTTTTTAATAAAAATGAGGCATCTATTCACCTCAGCAGAAATTGTCACTGTTACAACAGTACTGCAAAGAGACAGAATGAGTAATATTTGTCATTGCTAAAATTGGCTTGATTCAGAGAAGATAAGCATATCTTTTAAGAATATAATTTCAATACTAACAAATGCTCTAAATCTCATATGCTATGTCAAGATGACATGAATCCTAATTATCTAAAATTCTTTATCTGATTATTTAAACAAAGAAGAGGAAGTAGTAAAACTATGACATAGCCCTTATTACACCATTCTGGACAGGAATTTGCTTTGCCAAAGGCCTCATCCCCAGCATTCTGATCCGAAAATAGTTCTGTGATAACATTTCTGAATATGCATTAGAACTGATGTTTCCATCAAGATTTCATTGCTGATTGCGGAGGCAACTATTGCCTAGATGTAAGTCACTGAGGGTGGATTGAAAAATGTGTGGTGAATCTTAAGTCACAAGCATCTCTTCAAGTGAATAAAGTATTGTAGCAATAATTAACCATAAAACAGTTGTTTTTAATGTTGTTTTGTTATTACAGATGGGAGTAGAATATTATTACCATTCAATTTATTAAGAAGTAGGTTGGCAGGCTTTGATGGAAATAGTTGGTCTGTCATTTTAGAGAGCTGAATGGATACAGACATGAGGAACACACTGATGTACTAAAAAGCATACATATTGTTACCTTCACTAGGATCTTCTATGGTCCCAAATGTGATTTAAACAGTTTGTGTGGCAGATCTTAACACTTTAGAACCTTCTGCACTTCAGACTCAGAGGGTTATATTCTAGAAAGACTGTTTTCTAAGATTTCTCTTTAGAAATCTGGTATACAAAGGTTGGAAAGAAATCTTTTACATATATCACTGAAGTTTGCATATTAAAAAACCCTTGTTACTTGGCCATGACATGATTTTCAATCTTTAATATCATGTAAATAATACATGTTAATAAAGTTTATAGTAATATTGAAAGCTTATGTTATAATATTAACTGAATGATTTATTATTGCATGTTCACTATTATCACTGTTGTGTTAAGCAGACAAAAGAAACTTTACAAAAATTTAAAAAGAAAAGAAACAATTAAATGACTACATTAATATGGCTTTTTTTTTAAACATGGAAATATTCTTGGTTTGATTTCCTGTTTGATTTTCTGTATTTTCCCAAATTTCTGTAAATGCAAAATTTAGTAATGATCAAGTAACTTTATGTATTAAAATTAGAAATGTCTGTTTTGAGAGGCAAGTGTCAGAACATTTTTTTTTTCTGCTTCCTGATGTTCCTGATGTCCTAAGTAATATCTAATAACTAAGGATCTTTTAAAGCAAAGTGATTTACACCCTTTGGTGAGTTATGAATGCACAAGACATCTTTCCATGTCTTCCTTCACATTCGTCTATTCTCGGTGGTAGTATTTTATGCTTCATAATAAATACATCTTTCCTCCTACACATGAAAAGTCCTCACTTATAGAGTCCTCTTCTCAGTTGTCTTGATGATACTGTTTACTTTACAATGTTCTAAGTAAAAACGTAAATATATTATTATCTTAAATTTTTTCCTCAGGTTAAAATACTGTCAGACAAAGCCAATATGATACATGACACTTTCCCCTTTTTTCTTCCTTTTTAATCTAATTTTAAAAATTGCATTTATGCGTTATGTATGTATATATGTGCTGTGTGTGTCAGTTGAGTGTAGTTAATGTAGTTGGATAGAATTCTGAGACCTGTGAAGCTTCCCTTCCTTTCAGCCAGACAGTTGCCCCAGAGGCCTGCCAATCCATCAGAAGTGACATTCATTGACCTAGTTGTTAGGCAGATAAAACAGAAGTTTCTAAGTAGCCTTTAAAATGCAATACATAGAAAGTAGTCTTGTCAGGTTTTAAAAGCAAAAGGTGGGCATGTTGAAAAAAAAAAAAAAAGGTTGTTACATTCTAAACACTAGGAACTCAAAGGCCTCATTTTTTTGCCGGAAAGCACAAGGCCTGGAAGATGAATGCATAAAGTGAAAAGACTAGATCATGTTTATTATGGTTTCCTGAGAAAGCATCTTAACACAAGTTCCAAAATGGTAAATGAGAGCAACTCTCAGATCCAATAATTGACAAAGCTTGTGCTCCATTTACTTCCTAGCACCCTGAGATGAACAACTTCTTACACCTACTATGCAATGACGTGGAGTATCAGATTATAAGTGGAAACATGATTTGTCTGTTTATGGGATGGCCTAAGAACACACTGTCCTTTCTGTGCCTCTGAATTTTCTTTGATTGTCTCTGCTTACTAATCTACTTCCCATTATCATGGAAATAGTCTGCAGACCCAAAATGCTTGGCAGCCAATGCCAGTCAAAGACCATGGCAGATCTCAGACATCAGCAAAAAACTTCAAAGGAAAAAGAGAACAAAAATCAAGCATCAGGTGGAATTTTACCATCTCAGTGGTTGCTAGTGCAGAATTGCTAAGGATGATGTGCCTGTCTTGGAAAAAAATCCAAGAATTTGACTAAGTTTAAACCAGAAATGATTGTTAAAATACTAAATTTTTCTGAATTTACTTGTAAGTATCTGGATTACTTATTCTGTTACTAATCAGAAATGGGGGCTCAATATTATTTTATGCATAAATTTGACAGATATTTTGATCATCTACTATGAACCAGTGATTTTTCTAGGCACTGGGATTTAGTAGCAAAAAAAATAAATAAATAAAAAATGGAAATATTTATAAAAACAACACTCATGGAGCTTTGATTCCAGTCTGGGAGGAGAAACATAGAAAATACACAAATAAAAATAGAACGTGTTAGGTGGTGTTAGGTGCTATGAGGAATAATAAGTAGGAAAAGAGATAGATAGTTATGTGGGGACTATTTTAGACAGGCTAGGCAAGAAAGGCTTCTGCAAAGTTAGTATTTCAGCAAAGATTAGAAGGAAGTGAGGGGGAACACCTTGTGGATATCCAAGGGAAAAACATTCCAGGTAAAAAAACAGTAAGTGAATAGGCCCAAATAAAGATTTACACATTTATTTACGTAACTCTTGAAAATTAAAAAACTTACATACATTTTTAAAGAAATTTTCTTAATAAGAATAGTCTTGAATTAATTTTTGTTACATAACAAAAACATAGAATTTTACAAGTTTGGTTAACTATATAGCTGAATTGCTAAACAAAACAAAATAAAACAAAACAAAACCCCCAAAATCTCATGGCTTATGAATTAGTTGTGGACAAGACAAGCAAAGATTGGTGATAAATATAGAAGAATTATATACTCATATTTCTTAAAAAGTATCTTAAGTTTTTACTCTAATTTAAAGAAAATGAAATTAGAAATACCTTGTTATTCAATCAGAAACTTGTGTCTGAATATGATTTTAGCATACTAACAAAGTATTTTGAATGACTGGACATTTATATTTATATCTGTATTAACAGAGTTTTTGAAAAAATTACAAAATACTGGTTATATACATTAAAACTTAAGCAGGGGAGATACTGGAGTATGATTTATTAATTTTATATATAAAACCCTCAATAAAAGGTACAATATGCATTCTCTGTACTTAGCCATTCTGCTTTGATGAAAATTTCCTCTCTGTGTTCAAATGTGAGTCTCTTTACCTTGTGGTGAGTAGAATGGCTGCAAATAAGGATAATTATAAAACACTATTTTCTTTTTTTTTAATTTAATTTTTAAACTAAGTCCTTGAAGTTCAAGAAAAAGAAAAGGATCAAAACAACAAGGAAAATGGAGTGAATGATATCCTAAATCTATGGAAATGCTAGAGTTAAAACTTTAAATTCCTGAATAATTTTTTAGACAGGTTATTATGTGTATGTATGTGGGAATAGGACAGACTGGTAAATATGAACAACACATAGTAGAGTCCACAGATTTCTATTAAGCTTAAATCTAAAGTAAAAAAACAAAAAACAAAAAACAAAAAAACAAAGTCATAACACAAAAAGAAATGAGATCAGCATTCTTAATGCTAATTATATAGGAATGAAGAATTATACTGAGTCAGGCATAAACCATCAAGCCTATATTTCTTAGACAAAAACAACTTTATGAGACACGTTCTTGAAGGCCTGATTATTCTACCTGAAATTAGTTTTCAAGCTTAAGTATATTTTAGTATATTTCAGTGTATTCGAAACTACTCTTCAAGAGTCTGCTCAAACTGTTTTTATTTTCCTTCATATTTTTTGTCAGTAGCAACCTCTTAGGCTAATAGATTTCTTTTTAAAATCACCTTTTATATTGCGTATTTATCTTAAATACCTTATTTAGCTTAATAGAAGTTTGATATTTATGCAAGAGGTCTCTAGTTATTTATAGGTGCTATTTTTGCTCTTATAGATTTTTGTTATTGTTTTTTGACCTTTCTCAGCTGTAAAAAAACTATTATTAAATCCCTTTTTATATTAATCTCCCCATCTCCTTGTTTTTCATTTCCTTTCTTGGCCCTTATACAGTTTACTTTAGGGATATGTATGTATGTGTATATTTATGGTAAAGAAAACACAAAATTATATATGGAATAGGCTGGAATACTGAGAAAATAAAGGATAATTGCCCTGGAGGAATTTGCATATCTGAAGTAGATTACATATGAATCAACTGTAAACAATCTCACTGAAATTTTTGGGATTATTTGTTATACAGCATAATCTAGCATCACCTGACTGATATAGGCATTTTACTATTTAATATAGATAATATTTTGCTAATCAAAAATGATTTAATAGCTTAGATACTATATATTACAGTTATTTTTATCAATTTAAGGACTATGATTAAACTATACTCACAAAGTCTAATTCAGAATATTATTGAGAGCTGACATAGAGATATATATCTGTTAGGAACACAGCCTTAGGACCAAGTTAAATTCTGTTGACCTCATTTTTCTTATGTGTATAATGATTATGTGTTCCACAAGGTCATTGCAAAAATTAGTATGTGTTATCACAGTGTCTGTCACATAGGAAATTGACCAGTATTATTAAAAAATTTACTAACTCACTAACCAAATAAATATCTGAAGCATCTCTCAGTTTTTTTTTTTTTTACAATGGAAACCTATTTTCTTTAAATATTAGAGTAAGCTGATATACGTATTTTCTTTCTTAAAATTTTTATTCTATTATTAGTTTCAAGTATACAGTACATTGGTTAGATATTTATGTAGTTTAGGAAATGGTCCCCCTGATTTCCCTTTCTCTTCTTCGGCTCTCAACCTAGCTATTACGTTACTGCAACTACATTCCCTATGCCCTGCTCCCCATCCCTGTGACCATCTATCAACTACTAATTTGTACTTCTTTAACCCTTCACCCCTTTCTCCCAGCCCTCCAAACTCTCTCTCCTCTGGCCATCACCAGATTGTCCTCTATATTTACCAGCCTGTTTTTAATTAGTTTTTTCCTTTTTTGTTCCTTAGATTCCACATGTAAGTGAAATCGTATGATATTTATCTTACTTTGTCTGACTGATCTCACTCAGCATAATAACCTCTAGGTTCATCCATGTCATTGCAAATGGTAGGATTTCATTTTTTTAATGGCTGAATAATATTCCATTGTATATATGAACCATAACTTCTTTATCCAGTCATCTGTCCATGGGTATTTAGGTTGCTTCCATAACTTGGCTATTGTAAATTGTGCTGCCATGAACTGAGGGGTACATAGATCTTTATGAATTATTATTTTAATTTAATTTGGATAAATACTCAGAATTGCAATTGCTGGGTCAAAATGTAGATCCATTTTTAATTTTTGGAGGAAACTTCAGGGTATTTTTCATAGTGGTACACCAATTTGAACCCCACCAACAGTGTATAAGGGTTCACTTTCCTCTACATCCTCTCCAACACTTGTTGTAGAAACATATTCTGTAATGGAAAAAAAATACACCATATATGTAGTTCTTGAAATCTAGTAAAATAAATTTAGATCTAAAGAAAGAGATTGTTGTTAAGAAAATAGTTTTTTTAATTCCAGAGTTCCAAAGTATGTAATATTATAAACATGGACTTATTGGATCAAATACAATAGGCTTGGTAACCAAATGTGCTATGCTTGAAAACATATCCAACCTAACATTAAAGGAAGACTCAACAGCAGCTGAACCATTTTAAAGGCTAATCCACGAGACCTTTTCAAATATATCTTTTGAAACTCCCTATAATTATGGCTCTTTGTAACATGTCATTTTTCTGTTTTATTAGGAACACAACAGTGTAGATAAGTCACGTATTTTTTCTCTGAAACTTTTTAAAGCATGTACTGTAAATGAATGCAACACAAGAAAAGATCCAACAATTTCCTGAAATAAAATATTGAAGTGTGAGTCTTTATATGTCAGAAACTAAATATTTTCTTTTCAAAATAGAATATTTTAATTTTTCCTTTCTTAGTTTTCAAAAATTCTTATATGTGTTCAACCTAATAAACTTTATTCTGCATGCATCAATCTTTAGAAGAATAATGTGTTTTTTTTAAATTTATGGTATACATACTGAATATATAATCCAAATTTCATGATATTTCACAAACATTTACCCTCACATAATACTTAACAGTGAAAACTCAAAATTTAAGAAGTGCATCTTTGAAACAAAATTTATTGCTTTGATGAATTTCAGTTGATATATAATGAGAGAGCAGAAAGCATTAGGGGTTATTCTTTTGCAGCATTCTGTTTTCATATATTGGTTACCTTTAAATAAGAAAAAATATAGTGTTTGAAATAATATAAATAATAAAATGAGTAATATAAAATTTTTATTTTATCTTGCTTTGTTTATATTCAATAAAATGCATTGAAATTTAGGAAAGCCTGAAAAATAATTTGAACATGATTATTGTATTAGATTTCTATTGCTGCTATAACAAGTGACCACAAATCTAGTGGCTTAAAAGCACACTCATTTATAATCTTACATTTCTGGAGGTCAGAAACCTAAAATGGGTCTTATGGGGTAAAATCAAGGTTTTAGAAGATCTGCATTCCTTCTGAAGGTACTTCCTTGTAACATGGCCACTTCGTGGCCACTTAGGACCCATTATCATCCCTCTGTAAGGTTGTCAAATAAAATCACTTCCTTGGCTTTTTTGGCTTTCTGTATTCTTTGGCTCATGACCTCATCCTCCATCTTTAAAGCTAGCAGCATGGCATCATCCAATCTCTGTCTCTCTCTCTGACACTGCTTCCATCGTCACATTACCTTCTCTGATTCCAATTTTACTTGCCTCCCTCTTATAGGTAGCCTTCTGAGCATATTAGGCTAATCTGGATAATGCAAGATAATCTTCCCATCTCAAGATCTTTTACTTAATCACATTTTGCAAAGACTCTTTTTGCTACCCATGGTAACATATTCAATTTCTAAGGATTAGGAGATGGGTATCTTCGGGGGACATTATTCAGCCTACCATAGTTATGCTTGATTTTTCTCAAACACCAAATATATACAAAAACAGTACCTTTATTAAATAATATAATTGTATTTTAAAACTCAAGAAAATCAAAATAAATATAATTAATATTTTAAAACTATTCTTGTAGATTTAGCAAAGAAATTTCAAATGGGAGAGTGATTTCTTTTTAAACTTAATAATCATGGGGCCTGTAATTTTTCTTGTCTTTTCGGTAAGAAACTCCTCATTTTGTTGGTGAAAGTGATTCTTTTCTGCTCCTCTCATCCTCAGAGCTC
The DNA here is from genome assembly GCA_004027375.1 of Macroglossus sobrinus. NCBI lineage: Eukaryota > Metazoa > Chordata > Mammalia > Chiroptera > Pteropodidae > Macroglossus > Macroglossus sobrinus. Next base: position 158,880 of record PVKZ01002400.1, read on the forward strand.
TTACTGCAACTCACCCAATGGCAGTCAGTCCATTTGAAGCTCTACAGCTTTTAAGCTACCCTTACAAATGTTCTCTATCCAAATTCAGATTGTCTAGGGTAATATATTTTTGTTCTTTAGAATTTGCATGGACAAAAATAGAGTGAATCAGGCAGCTTACAATGACAAATGAAACTGAAACGTTGATAAGGCTGCCAGAAAAAAAATGCAGGATAGTCAGTTAAAGTTGAATTTCAGATAAATAATATATAATTTCTTAGTATTGTATATCCTGAATAGTTGCATGCAACATGCTCATACTAAAAAGTATGTGTTGTTTATCTGAAATTTAAATTTAACTATGTATCCTATCATTTTATTTACTAAATCTGACAACCCTACAGAAAGATGATAATTGGTCCTCAGTGGCCATGAGTGTCCTAAAGATAGAAAGAAATGGACAATTTTGAGGAAGCATAAGCTGTAAGATAGAGTACCTTTTGAGCAGAAATTCTTATTAAACAAACAGAAAAATGAATTGCAAAATACATAAAGATTAGAGCACTTAACAAATCTTTTAGAAAAAGATAAACACTACAGAAGCACTGAACAAATGAAGCAAATAGACAGTTCATGGAAATAGCTAATAAACATGTGAAAATATGTTCAATTGCCTTAATAACTGAAGAAATGTCAACACAATGAGAGTTTTTTTTTAAAACCAAGTTTTATAAGCAAATATAAAAAAGATTGTCAGTATTCAAAGTCATCAAGGATGTGGAGATATTGGAATTCCCAAATACTGTTGTGAAAGTCAAAATTGGTATAATAGCTTTTGAAGAAGTACATGGTGATACATATCTAAACATATTTTTGAGTCATTATAATACAGGATCATAATATCAGGAAATCTCATTGTACTCTCCTTGGGATGGTGATTGAAGGGTTAGGACCATGAACCAACTTCTTTTATGGGATGGTACCTCACTGTTTTAAAAATCTATCTCACATGAAATCAGTAAACAGAAAAGGGATTTCTTCCCATATCAAGTACACCCTCTTTTTTCAATGTTTAGCTTTTACTTCTCTTATCTAAGCTTCCATCATTTAGCTCTGAACTAGTTTCCTTTGAACCACTTTTGCATCCTAAAGTCAGAATAATCTTTCCCAAAGTACAAATCTGATTCTGCAAAATTCACCTCTTTCCCATCTCTCATCTTTGTTCTTGCTTGCAATCTTTCATTGGCCTCCTCTTGCTCTTAAAATGACCAAATCCTTGACACGACTTACTGACTACCGCCCCAGCCTTCTTCTGCCATGGATTTTCTGCACCATCAGTGCATAGTGATCCAAATTTCCTTCATCCTGGAGCTCACTACACCACCTTCCTGACAGGGCCTCAACCTGACCTCTGTTTGCCTATTAACTATTACTCATTGGTTATATCCTACTCTGCCTTGGCTTACTCAGGATATCCTTTTCCGATCTCTATGACTAAGTAAAATCCCCAGTTACATGAGCACTCATAGCACTGTGGTGTACTTCCCTTTCTTAGCACTGACCACGTTGGAACGTTATGTCTTGTGTGGTTATTTGATTCATGTCTCTCTTACCCACTAAAGACTAACAGAATGAGTGCAAGAATTATGTCTGGCTTTCTCTTTATTGTGGCAAAGTATCTCAAAAATCTTGCTGAATGAGTGAATAAAACATTTATGTTTTCATCTCGTAATGTAATCAGCTCGGTTAGCAATATGAATAGACATGAGGGAGTTTCCATTTTAAGTTTCTGATAGAGTCTAAGTCTCTCAAAATTATCAGTGACTAGAAGAAGAGAGATGAAATGTATCAGGCTAATACTACCTCTATTAACCTGTCATTGTTTTAATCATCACAGTGTTTTTAAAGCCATTTTCATCCTATTTCCTCCAAATAGTTAAAGCTACCTTTTTTCTGATGAATGAGTTGCACCAAATAAGGGAGAAGGCAAAATGCACTACTTGGTAACAAGTTTAAATTGATTTGGGTAAGACAGTAATTTCAGTCTGTGTTAACTAAACTGAAAGAGTTTATAATGCAGCATTAATTAGCTACATCAACCATATGTGAATTTTTATTGAATTGTGAACTGGTGCGACAAAGCCTAATAGTTTGATAAAATAATTGGAAACAAATTTTTAAAGGAAAAAATTATTCTATAAATATAGTTCTTAACCAAATTTCTTGCTCTTCCTTATGCCTCTCTCTGAATATAAGAGATCAGTAACTATTGTATATTTTTCTTGCTATATTCCCCAAGGTAAACAATGACTGATGCAATTCACTAAGGTGAATCAATTAAAAAAATTTTAGTTTGTGATCTTCATTATTCTAAACATAAAATAGTGTAAAATTACTAAATAGATCTAAAAAAATATCTAATATACTTTGCTAAGTATAATGATTCAGTGTTAAGTGTAAGTAAAAGTTGGGAGTTTTTTTCTATTTATTCAGTATATTGAATATGATAGGGTATTTGGTATCTGCAGCCAAAGTATTGCTTCTAGACAAGCTAATCTGTACTACTAGAATGACACCCTGTGGCTGGACATATCAATAGCAGAATGCTCACTTATTCTCTTTTTCTTTTTCAAAAAGTCAACATTACAAAATGCAATTTATGTAAAACTTGTAGACAAAAATCCCTTGTTTAAAATGGATTGAATAGTGTTAGCAAAAATAAATAAAATATTTTAATATTTACATATATTTACATATACAATCTTTGCATATCGTGACACATAACAACAATTCACTGCACAGTGGGTAGGGATATTGTGCTTAAAAATAGTTTGTAACATTTCACTGTGTTTATAACTTAAGCACATGTTTATTTCTAACATCACACAGGAGCCTCAGCACAGCATCGAGTCATCTCTGGTAGTCGTGTTAGTATCTCTATTTTACAATGAAAGAAACTGAAGGTCAATTAGTTTTTCAAGCCCTCTGGCTAGTAAAATGCTAGCTTTGCATTAAGAGTTTTTGGATTAAAAATACTTATATTACTTTTTTTTTCTTAAGGAACTCTGCTGTAATGAATCAAATTCAGATTTTGAAGATTTGGTCATTTGAAATACCTTTTCTGTTTAAGGCACTACAAAACGTTCTGCTGACAGAGATGGGATATTGGATTAGTAGCATTTTCTAGCATTTTCTTCCCTTCTTAGTTGTCTATATAAATCTTCTGACCTACAAGACTGGTCATCACTTACCTCCACCACACCTTCATTCACTATAAACCCTTGAACATCAATTGAATTACTTTCTGTGCAGTATATTTGTCAGTGAATCATTGTGGTGTCAAGTAACATCATGTTTTTCTTACACTCACTTAAATATTTCCTGTCATTTAAATTTCTACCTGTTCATCTTCCAGGTAAACACGTTGAGAATGAGAACCATATTGCTTGATTTTCCTTGTCTAAACTGAACTCAAAACAGTCTGTGCCTAGTAGGGGCTTTGTTAATTTGATCCTGAACTATCCATAAAGGAAGACTAAAATAATTGAAATCCAGCTGTTTGCATATGCTCTCATATTTAACATTTATGTGTTTAATATACAAATTGTTTTTATTCTGAGTATATAATTTTCTTATAGCTCAAATGTACACTTATGTTTCAATATTATAACAAAGCAGGGTAAAATTTATGTGTTTCTAGCCTATTACAAATATATTCAATGTACTTTACCCATACTTTATGCAGGTTACAGAAAGAATATACATAGAATTAAATACATTTTAATATATTTAAAAAAGAGAACATATTCTTTGTTAAAAATCATTCTTTATTGTCCCTTATTTCCTAACACTTCATTTTAAAGTTTTTAGATATTAAAGAAACATATTTACTTTCATGCCTCATGGATCCCAAGTGCTTACGTTGGGTCAGGGAGAACCAGCCTCTTAGAAAAGTCTATGTGACTTTCTCTGCCCTCCTGAGCTTGAATCTGCTGCTGCCATGGCTGTGGTTGGAGAATGAGGTGGTGTGAGAGTGAGACAGTTGGGAGAAACAGAGGAGACCAAAGGGATGAGGGAATGGTACACCTCAGAAACAAACTGTAAGCCAGCTCTGTCTTCTCAATTACCCCTAATTCCTTGTGCATTCAAAGCTGGAACTTCACCTTTTCTCCTCTAAAGCAAACATTTTTAATCCAATCACTGGGCATGTTATCCAGATGTTAGAGACCTTGAAAAGTTGTTTATGTATTTGCTTGAAATTTAAACATTTCTTTTGAATAACACTTTAAATGCAGACTAAGGGTCAGTTAAAAGGCTTCTATAACCAGACTGACTTCATAGTTGGTTAAATGTTTAATTTTTACAACTGATATATCTTGTCCTCAGTACTGATAAGGCTTAAAATTAAAAAAAAAAAAAAAACTACCACCAACAACGAAAATCATTATAAAGAAAGAAGATAATAGAATATGTAAGTTATATGGTTACCTCAATTAGCTCTCAAAATTTCAGTGAGCAAAAGGTGAAAGTAAAAATGAAAAATGTAGTAAGGTAATGTGGTCCATACTGAAACTGAAAAAATAAATTTAGCCACTTTGAATGATGTGCAGAATTCAGGGTTTCAGTCTGCATATATCTAGGTCTTCAGTGTCAACTAAATTTTCTACAAATAACCTAACATCCAAGGTAGTTTCACAATCAATTTGAAAAGGTCTTCCAAATAAAAGTCCAGCAACAGAAAGCATGACCTCCTGAAGTCTTAAGTTTAAAACCGAAGGCTGCCAAGAGATGAGCAAAGCTGTGAGGCTGAGAATATGTGCCTGACTAATCCTGGAGAAAGAGAGGAGCCAGACCAAAGATAGGACCCTCAGGCAGAAGAGAGAATTTTAAACTTGATCATGAAAGCTGCTGACAACCATCGGAGCTCAATTAGGTTTGGAATTTCACTTTGGAATGGCTAGAGTTTACATTGCCAACTACTCCAGGCTCATGTTTATACTAATATGTGAATCCCAACTGTGGCCCAATTGCTGTGGTGGTGAAAGCCACACACCTGGTGGTAAAACGAGGTATGAAATATGTTTCCTAAACATGGGGAAAATAATCTCAACAGCTATGACATCTAATTCACTGTAGCCTCATCTATAATATATGATGACATCCAGGCTCAGCGGCCAACTACTGATATTAATTATTGAGACTTGATTGGAGTTAACTGCTTTTGCTTTAGGTTTCAGAATTCTCTAATTTCAGCTGTCTTCATGATTCAGTGTTCTAAATACTTATTAGAAATGATAGGATGTGCTAAATAAGACTTTAGAAAGACTCAAGGCATTTTGTTAGATAGGATTATTCTTTCCACTATATCAACATATGGGTGTTCTTAATTTATATTTAAAATATTTTCTCTCATTTGTTTCTAATGTGTATCTGTGTTTATGTTAAGGCAATAGGGTTTCTTTTTCTGTGTATTTGAAACTATAATATTATCAGTTACAGAATGTAACCCAATGGCTTCCACTGCATTTTGATGGGTAGCCCAGAGAAGATGACATTATTATTATTAAGAAAGACTCTATAACAATAATATTTTAATATGGCTCTTAAATATTAAAATATAATAAATGTCTTATATATCCATAACTGTAGTAAACATCAGTAGTACCCTTGTTTTTCACCATCACAACACATACAACATAATAAAATTTATGTCTAGAAACAAATGCATATTTGTAGTTTTTAATTAATGGAATTGAGTTCAGGGAATAGCAGAAAAAGTAAATAAAGAAAAAATAATAAGCTACATAATGAAAATTACCTCACTACATAAAAAACACAGTATATTTTTAAAATGTATTGAGTTGATCATTAAGAATAAGTTTACATGTATATTAAATTAAACATTACAAACCAGAGGTGTTTTGATTTAATGACAGATTAAGTCTTATTAAAGAGACCTTAAAGAGTGAGTTAATTCAAGTATAGTTATTCTATTTAAAAACAAAGTTTTAAAATAAATCCTAAACTAATTTTTTCCACGATCTATAGGCCCATTTTCTAAATGTTTTTCAAAAATCTTAAAATGATGTTAAAAAAATATTTGGCTTTAATACAATCAAGCAAATAAACACATAGGCCATAAAGATAGACTACTCACGCTATCATAAACATAAAGTATTTTTTATGTTATGTTTCCAAAAATTGACCAAATAACATAATTTTCTTTCTTTGAAGATAACATGACTTCATTTAAAAGTACTTGGGAGAAACAATTATTTTCCTAAAATGTTGAATTCCTCTAATTGTTTTATATTTCTGTTCTCTATTGTTTCAGCATACTTTGTAATATATTTGTTACATAGATGAGTTAAGAATGGCCTCTTATATATTGTCCTATGCTATTTACTTCACAGAAGACTGGGACCTATTAGCTTAGAAGCTCTCTAATGCCAAACTCAAATTTTTATATATCCAGTTGGTTTAAATCTAGTTCAAATGCAATCATGCTCCACTGAATGATAAGGATATGTTCTGAGAAATGTGTTGTTAGTCTATTTCATTGTCGTGCCAATGTCACAGAGTGCATTTACACAAATTCAGATAGTGTGGCCTACTACACAACTAGTCTGTGTGTTATACCACAGTCGTATATCTGGTACCTTGGTGACCGAAATGTCTTTATGTAGCTCACAACTATAAAGAGAATTTTTAATAATATTAAGTCTTCAACCTATAAACACAGATGCTTTTTCATTTGTCTTCTTTAATTTCTTTCAACAATGTTTTGTAGTTTTCAGTGTACGAGTCTTTCACTTTCTTGTATTTTATCCTCTTAGATGCTATTATAAATGTGGTTATTTTCTTAATTTCTTTTTCAGATTATTCATTGTTAGTTTATAGAAATATAATTGATCTTTGCTGATTAATTATATTCTGCAACTTTGTTAAATTTGTTTATTAGTTCTAAGTTTTTTTGTGGAGTCGCTACGGTTTTCTACATATAAACTCATGTAATCTGAATAGAGATTACTTTATTTTCATTCTTTCCAATTTGGGTGTCTTCTATTTCTTTTTCTTGTGTACTTGTTTAGGCTAGTACTTCTAGCAGAAGTTTAGAACTTCTAAAAACATATACATATACACACACACATACACAGACACACTTAGATTTTTGTTGTTATTTGTTTTATAGAATGGTGATACTACTGTTACCTTTTGGTGGGTATGAGTTTTAAGTTACTTTTTCACTTCAAGGAATTAATAGTCAATGATCAATAATAAACTAACCTGATGCCTTTAGGACTAATAATAATAATATTATTAATTTACTATTGTTTTTACACATATTATATCTCCTTATGTAATTTCACTTTATTCAGTGACATAATGTTTCAAAATTGAGGTATACTATTGTCTGTATTCCTATAACTGACTGAAAATAATTTCCCCAAAGCAATTAATGAGATTTCTGTTTTTTGTTAAAAATAGACAAAATGTAAAATATAAACCTACTTATCTTTTGCGAAAATTAAAACAAAAGCTGAGATTTGTTGTAATTGATTTTTGATAAATGTTTATTAGCAATCTAGTTTTGAAAAGATCATTTTTGAGTCATATTTCAGTTAAACTATAAATTCAAAGATTTTGAATATTTCCATACTCTCATCTTCAATATGCATATGTCATACACTGATTAATCTTAGAATGACTTTGTTGAATGTTAGAGTGACCTTACTAGATCATCCAGCAAAGAGAAATATAGTCTTGTTACTGGAAAAATTTCCATATTTTCATCATAGTTCACCAGATCTGACTTGACATACAATAAAATTTCTTGCAGATTAAATACTTTTGATTCCCTCCATACAAACCTGTCTTCATTTAAGTGGAATTAAAAATGGCTGACTTGTGCATAATACCATACAAGCTAAATCAACTTATTCTTTATTAAATAAATCCTTTATTTCATAAATATATTACCATGTCACATCCTCAACTATTATTACTGTTACTTCTGCTATTGATTTATTTATTCAAACAAAATTAATTGAATATTTCTTGGATGGAGAACATTGGGTGATCTACTAGGACAAAAAAACAACATGATTGCAAAGACTTCATAACTAAGCCAGGTCATGGGCACATCGACCCATGAGAAAAATACACTGTCAAAACACATATAAATGCTCTTTACCATCATTCATAATTAGACTCATTCTAACTCATTCTTTGAAACTCCGCTCAGATGTAACTTTAATTAGCAGCTTTGTTCCTCTTTCCAAAGTCAGGGTGGAAGGGGAGAACTGTCAAAGCATCTTATTACCTATCAAAGTACCAATCAAATTAGTTTTATTATGTGTTTGTCTTCCCACAAGATGAAATTTTAAATGAGGGGTTGTAACATTTCTTTGTGTATCCTAAACTTATCCTGACCACAAGAAAGTGCTTAAAGATGGTTAAATGAGAACACGAAAGAAGTCAGAGATCATAAGAAACACAAAAGTAAAAAGTTAATTCTGCTGTCGGAGGTGGCATGGAGAGTAGTGAGAAAAGCTACCCAGAAGGAATGACATTTGAAGCAGATATTTTAGAGAGAAAAATAGAAATAAAAGGCCTTATATGGTAAAAAAAAAAAAAAAAAAAACCATCTGGATCAGTTACGCAGATTAGAAATTAAAGAGTTATAGAAATTTCTCTCCACTTTTTAAAATAACTTGGATCTCTTATTTTACTTTCTCTTAAAAATCTTTATTGTATTTTTTAGACATATTTACATACTGCATTTTCTAAATCTACTAAATGCTTCCATTTTTTTTTTCTCTACCACTAATTGTATGATCTAGAGTGAAAGGGAATTTGTTATAGGTTTGACAAAATAATTTGCTGTCATTTAAACTGACCTGGAAAAATGGTCCATAGTTCAAAGTAGTTAGATATAAGGAGAATTTCACAGTGGAACTCCTGGAATCCTCAGTTCTTGAATCTAAACACTGGTACCCTCTCTATGTCCCTCCAAACTGGTCTGTAATTGGCACAGACTTTCAATTTGCTACTTCTAATGAAGACTATGTTGGCTTAGAGTGAACAGTATTCTAACAGCTGATACTATGGCATTCTTCAGAATTACCAACAAGAGCTAGAACTTTAATACTCTTTCTCAACTTAGTGTAGTTGCAGGAGAACATTGTTTTATAACAGACTTGTCAGTGTGGATTTACTCAGAGTTGTTTGCAAAATGAACAGAGTTGTGATGTGCTCAGTGTAGTTAGAGGGATGATGGGGGCTCCATGGAACCGTTTACTTCACACGGCCTTTTGACTCCATTGATTCAGAATCTTCCTAGTTGATTATTGAAAAGAAACACGATTATAAATTGGGCTCTTATAGTTTGCACGTATATGCTTATAGGTGGGACATCTGAGGGGGTCAGGAGGAGAGTGAGTGGAAGGATGACTATGTATGTTCTTTCAAGTTTAGTGGGAGTGTGGCTACTTCTAAGCCCCAGATGAATACTCCGTGCTTTGGAATTCACCTATTCCCACACTTTGATAAATAATCCTTTGGAAAACATACCCTCCTCAAATTATTAGAGTGTAATCTGCATCCTGTTGGAACATTTTCAGATTTTCTAATTTATTAATATAAATTTCTGCAGTATCCAGTCAGTTATCATTGCTCCCATGACAGATTTTATTCATCAATCTTTTTGTTTATATTTTATGAAGTCAGTCATCTCTAAATCTTAGATTTCACATCTTTACACAATAGTTTAAGTTACATTTACCTCTTAAATTGAAAAAAATGAATTAAATTTTTTTAAAAACTTCTGTCTTTGTTTCTGTCTCTGTCTCTTTTCCCCTTTTTCTCTCTCTCTCCCTCCTTTGACATATTCTCATCTGTTAAAAGAAATTATATTTTAAACACAAAGCACTTTTTTACCTAACTGATGATCTTTCTATCTTTTTGTACTCAGTGAAAATTGTATGCTTTCTTAATAAAAAAATGTTGAAATTGATTCTGGCTGAAATTGAAAATCTGTCATGCCAATATAAAGGCTTTGTTGAAGAAGTTTAGATTTAGTCATAAGTTCTCTTGACTATTTAATGGTTTCTGGGGAATTTTTCACGAGGAAGATGGAGACAGCTACATTTGTAGTCAGCAACTTCTGATTTTTGCCAAAAGGAATAATTTTAAATGTTTCATACAATAACCAAAAGACAATCACAATAGCATCCTCATTTTTTACTTGGAAATAGTTTTTTTTATTATTATTATTATTTACAACAAGTTGAGAGTAACTATTCCGCCTGCATTTTCCCCATTTAGCACAGATTCTGCCATAGGAACACTTTCAGAAGTGTTGCCAGGATGTTCTGTTTCCTCTTCTGTGATCTCTGCTGGACCATAAGCCTCCAGTCCTCATCCCTGGCCTTAGAATTTTTTCAAACTCTATTGGGGAATCTTTGTTAACTTCAGTGTTTGTGTTTGATTGTTTATTATTGATGTTCATTGTTACTGTATTACATTTACAAAATATGAAATGATTAATTTGCTTTGAAATTTACATTGAACAAAGTTCTCATAATATATTATAAAAATTAATTATTATCTCTTACTACCTGTTCAAACTTCTTCTAGTTTTTCTTACTCCTTGGATAAAACACAAAAGTCTCATAAATTTTCTAGTCATTTTCAGGATATAAAAATTTTTTTGGTTTTCCCCAGAATTTCACTTCAGCAATTAAAGTGTCTAGTCTCATATAATAGTCAAAACTTTCAAATTCATGTAAAGATGAAAGTGTCCCTCTAACTATTATAGTTATATAAGACTATCATAGTCCTTTACTTACTCTAAAACACCATCACATTTGCTGAAGCAACTTAATGTGTGGGGTATGTTAATTCAGGGTTGCAGATTTTATCATTACTATCAACAATCGTTTAAGCATTTTGAAATATATTGCAAAAAATTGTTATGTCTTATATTGAAACTCTTTAAATTATTTCTTCTTGACTGGAGGTGAAGCATCTTGAACCAACCAGGATACAAGAGTTATTTTTTGTAAATATTATGCAAATATTTCCTTTGATTTATAAGAAAAACATCTATTAATATCATTCTATATAGTTAGGGACCAATGATTATTTCCTGATGAGCCCTTAGCTTCCTTCTTACACTTTGCCCCAATTCATGTCTCTCAATTACTTCTTTAATTTTTTATCTTCAATTTATCTACTTGTACACATATTCAATTCTATTCTCTTTTCCATGTTTTCATTCTTTTACTAAAGAATTTTAAATTTTAAAAAATAGATGAAAAGAGGTAAAAGCACCTTATTTTTAGGTACATCTAAGTTTATTGTAAACCTATCCTCTATTTGTATCTCTTCCTATGAATCCTATCCTTGGGTTTATGTGCTGATTTAAGAAATAAAATAAAATAATAAAATATAAAATAATATAAAATAATATAATAAATATAATAAATATAATATAATATAATACAAGACAAGACAATAAAAATAAAATAATAAAATAAAATAAAATAAAATAAAATAAAATAAAATAAAATAAAATAAAATAAAAGACCTTGAAAACAGTCCAGAAGGAAACATTTGTTGAAGAAGATTCAGGGACCTCACATAAAACTTACACAGCTACAGGAAGCTTCTCTCAGCTACAGAATCACTTCTTACTTTATAGAGTGTGATTCTATTTACTTTACTCAAGACTTCAAGATTGTTTTTAATTTGATTTGCCTATTGAGAGCAATGTAATATTTAATCAGCTTCTGTTTCCTGGTCTTTTCCCTCTCTTTCTCCTGAAGCTTCCCAGATGTTCTCACATCCTGTTACTGACATTTATATATATTTACCCTTGTAAGTTTCTTTTATGACTGTTCTTCCATACTGGATTTGCAGAGTTCTCTAGTATGCTGTAACTTCGGCTACTGTAAATTTACGTTAGTTAAAATTATGTCTTTTTTTTTTTTTTTAGATAAAGTGCAAGCACCTTGTCTTCAGCTTTCAAGGAGGCTGTCATATAACACCCGAGGAAGCTGGCAACTTTATATGAAACACATGTTGAGTCAATTCACCAATTAATGACTGGAATGCAAAGCAATTTAAACGAGGGAAATATGCTCCAATGTCTGAAAGAAAACAAAACAAAAGAAAACAGCAAGAATCAAATTATGTGGTTTGAAGTCAAAAGGATAGTTTCTCAAAGCTTAAACAAGTGATTCATAAAGAATAATTCCACTTCCTGTAGACGTAAGAGTCTCTGAAAGCTGACACCAAGCAATTTGGAAGTGGACTGTGGACCACAGAGGAAATGTTTGTGTCACCGAGATATATAGGCATATATGAGATAATATATATAAGGCAAGAAAATTTTTACCTTTCTTTATCCTATAGCAAGGAATTGAGAGAGATTATTTGTTCAAAGGTAAATTTGGGAACAGATTAATATTTTTAAAAATAATACCCTAGAAGCCTAATCTGTTGGAACTGAAAGAGCATAAAGGTCATTCAGTCACAATCCCTAATTTTATGAAAGAGAAAGCTGAGATATTTATTATTGAAAATATATTTGTCTTGGAATACCTCTTAATTTTACTTTTTTTGTCTTTAATCTTTATCATGTGTCCCTGGAACAAAATTTTGACATGCATTTTTTTTTCTGTTCTAGAACATTTTAATTATGCTTACAGAGACAAGGTCTCATAGAGAGTAAGAATAATAATTCAGAATAATAATTTTTCAGAAAATCTGCCTCACTCTCATACGTCTCAATGTAATATTTTCCCCCAAATTGAGAAAAATTTAAAAATCAAGAAAAAAGTATCTAATTATTCATTTATATAAAGTTATAAATCTGGTTTTTCAGGAAATTTTATTATGAAATACTTTTAAAATTTTTATTTTTTTTCTAATTCAAAATATATACTTATAAAATTTGGAAAGCTTATAAGAAGTAAAACCAATTCATCTGACATTCACAATACATTTTGATGTAGTTTCTCCCACTTATTTTTATATTTATTAGAATAATTGTCTATATGCATATTGGTAACATACCCTATTATTTCTAATTTTTAAATTTTTTATTACAGTTGACGTATATAATATTATCTTAGTTTCAGGTATTTAATATAGTGACTAGATGTTTATTAACTTATGAAGTGATCACCCTGATATGTCTGGTACCAACATAACACCATAAACAGTTATTATAATATTACTGAGTGTATTCCCTCTGTTGTACACTTATCATCATTTTAGGACAATTTTTCTGTTTTTAAATGTTTAGTTTATTTCCATAGTTGCATACCATTTTATCATATGGATATATCACCATGTGTGTGACCGTCATCACTGATTCCAATGGTTTGTTATATTACATACATAATTGATTTTAAACTTGTTACATAGAGGCCTTTTTCTAAATTTTAAGAAATTCTTTCTTTAGGAAAGATTTTTAAAAGTACTCAAAACACTAAATTTTTTAAGTCACCTTGTTTTTTATAAAACTTTCACCAATTTATAATTTTTCATAATGTATGAGACTGTCTGCCTCACTTCAATTTTGCGAGCAATGAATTTTATTGACTATCCTATTTAATACCATCAGGCTAGAAAAGTCATCAGTTAACTTCAAAAGCCAGTTAAAGTGTGAAGCATAAAAATGTATCCATCTGTATTTTATACATTTTATATGAACTTGAAATGTATACATGCACTTATGTAATGTAAATGTAACTTGTCTCGCTTTTGATTTAGAGCCAAGGACTTTTATTTGTTAATTTCTTTGCTGTCATCTTTTTTTGCGTAAATCACAGCCACCTTGCTTCAGTATGAGTTTCAGGGGTTTTTTTTAAGAGTGAAGCAAGAAATCAAGAACACTTATGAAGCAATAGTAATGCAGAAATCTGACCTTTAAAGAAAATTTTTACCCTCTGTTTTATGTTGTCTCATCCAAATTTAATTTGACATGAGTTGTTTTATGCAGTTTACCTTTATACTTTTCAGAGCATAAAATTGAATGAATGAGTTACCTGCAAAGAAGGTAAAGACAGTTCTCTGGTTTTCATAGTATTTTTATTTGGTGCTGAAGTTTCCCAAATCCTACTATTTTTTGGAGTAGAAATGTATATGAAAAATTAAAGTTTAAGGACAAGGTTAGACGTGATACGTAGTAAACCTCTTATCTTTATATTGTTGTATACAGAGCCTTGACTTGGGCAGATGACTATTTTAATAGCTTTGAGTTTATATATACTGCAAGAAGTTTTCTCTTACTTATTACTTATAATACATAAAAGCCAACTGATAAAATATATGAGTACTATTTTTTCTGTTGAAAAACTTGTGCAAAATGCTATGCATAATAATATATATTTAAAAATCCACTCCCACCTGTATTTCATTAAGAAAGTCTGATAAGGAAACAGTAGTTCATTGCATTTGTAAGTAATCAACTTACTAGTCACTGCACATAAAATAAGTAAGATTAACTTTTCAATTATATAACGACAGATGAATATAACAAAAAGTTATATGTTATCCACAGAAACAATTCTGAGATTACTTAGAATGTTAATTATTGTTAATTATTAACAACTCAATTTCAAACAACATTTTGCCTATAATCAGAAATTTTAGCTTTTAAAAGTAGTTAAGGGAGCATTTGAGATCTGGCTCTCTGGTCTATGTTGTCAGTTTGGCTCAAATAAATTCTTATATATTTTTTTAAATGAACTTAAAATCTTTTATGCTTTACTGCTGAGGCTGAACCATTCTATTTTTAAAAAAAATTAAAATCACATTAAAAATGTATGTTATTGATCAAAGTTATCACTTAATGATAGAGACAGACATAAAGAGAAACATAACTTTTATTGTGATATGAATCTATAATTTTAATTTTATGTATTTTTCTTCATTGTTGCTTTATTTGTACTAAAACCAAATGTTGAATGAGAAATAATAATTATTCTCTCAGCAAGATCTCCTTTTAAATATTTTCAGTAATTCATCTAACCATAAAAGAATGAAGAGAGAGGTAAGCAGTCAAACTATTTATTCTTAGGCATTTATAAGTACCTAAGAATAATGATTAATTTCAGTAATAATTCAGATAATTCTAAAATCTTTCAGAAGCGAACTATATTTTTTCAAGTCTTTCTGAACCTGAAGTTCTGATCAATTTTCTCTCAGTTTGCCTTATCTATATCCTCTTCACAAAGGGACATTTTAGTATCTGATGTATTTGTGTGTGTTTTATAATCCGTATCACCTCCCTTACCGGCCTTCTCTAGTCTCTGTGTAAAATAAGAAAAAACAAACAAATAAAAAAACAAACAAAACGATCTTGAGCTATAACTGATACCTGAATATTCTCCTGCAAGAAATTTCCATCATCTGAAAAAGGACACAGTGAGCAAAGGGCCCAAGCAGCAAAAGGTATTCTTGCCCTAGGAATTGCTGCAGAGCTATGAGAGTGCTATAACCACAGCTCTATGCTGCATCACACACTAAAAGTACTATTGATGACACAGATGGTGGTAAAGATAACGGCATGATAATGATGATGATGATGATGATAATGATGAGGACAACGATGACAAGGATGATGATGGTGGTAACAGGCACAGAGGAACTGTTTACCAGGGAAACGCCCAGAGCTAAAGGCTTTACAGCGTTACATCATTCAAGTCCTCACCACAACTCTGTGGAGGAGACGTAGATGAGAAAATTAAGGATTAGAGAGATTAAGTTTGTTGCCCAGTGTCTCACATGTAGCTGTTGGTAGAGCCAGAAATCTTTTGGTTCATTTTTGAAACCATACCCTTCTAGTCTTCTCACTCTCACTTTCTTTCACCAACACGTATTTCTCTACCAGTCTGTAGAAGATGGAATTCCTCAAGACTTGGTCTTGTTCCCCTTTTTTCTCAATCGATAATTCTTTTAAGATAGCTTTAGTTATTGACTGTGAATAAATAACTATAAATAAATAAACAAAAGTTTACCCCAGATTTTATCTCTGGGGCTCCAAGTACATAAATACAATGACCATTGTGGTAGGCAGAATACATAGAAGTTGGCTGTTCTGAGTCTGTGTGTTGAGGTTATCACTGACAGACTTTGTGGGTGTGTGCCTATGTGTGGTTTCACGTATCTAATTTTTTTCATTGAGCATGTAATAATAATATAATTAGAAAAAAAGATATTTTGAAATAATGTACAACTGCAGAACAAGTCATGAGTCCAAAGCAAAAAGAACACAGTGTGCAAATATTGTAGTTTATGAGTCCAGCTCACTGTCACTGTAGTTATCACCTCTCATAACTGTGTCTTATCACCATCACTAACCTCCTTCTGAGCAGCAGTATACCACCATCTGTCTCCTGCCCTCTTCCTCTCCATTCAGACCCAGCCCCATCTCATATTTTCTTGAGTTTTGTTATTTATTTAATAGCATTTTTCTTTTTCCTTTCAAAAATGACTTTAGGCTGAATTTTACAATGATACCTACCTTACTATGAAAATAAGTGACCCAGTGACAAATATTTAAAGAAACTGAATTGAGCACATGTGTTTTCTATCATAAATGAGGCTTATTGATGGTAGGGAAAAATGTCTAACTTATTAATAAAAAATTATATCAAATGAAAATTGGCAGTAATCTACTAGGGTTAATTAAATTATATTATGCCTGATGATCTACATCCTAGTTTCCATACCAACTATATAACCTGACACAAGGTGCTTAACTTTTGTGCATCACTTTTATTTTTCATAAAAATGGAATCTCAATTATGCCTACTTAATTTTTTTAAGATTACCTGAGATAATTTGCACAGAATAAAAACTCAAAAATAACTGCATGTAGTAAGCATTCTTGTTAAGTTTGATGACTAAAGTCTCAAACAATCTTTTTTAGGAATGTAAACTTGTTTGCTCAGAGCTTACCAGTGCTCTCTTAATCATAAAATTGTTCTGTCTGGATAAGAGGTCTCAGCATGTTGAAGGAGGAATAATGTGAGAGTTATTGTTAAACTAGTGCATGACGTAATATTTAAGAAGTAGGATATAGTGTTCTGGAACACTGATTTAAAATGCACAATGGTTTAACAGCATGATACAAAGCCTTGCTTTCTTTTTTGTGTTGTTCCCTGGTTTCTTTAATAGGATGGGTCAGAGTCAGTCTACTGGGTTGAAGGACACTTGAACAGCGAATGACATTATCAGTGACTTCCTGTTTGCCACCATCCCTGTGATTGGAATGAAGCTTTATCTTGGGAGCCTGGAGCACTTTGTACATAGACTAGTTAATGTGCAAGTCATCTGCTATTTAGATTGCGCAGAAGAAGGACCAGAGGTATGTAAAGGTTAAGGATAGGACCAAGGTTTCGATAGTGACTCAGTTTATTGGGCTATTTAGCTTTATCAAAGAGATTACAAAATAAATGTTTCCTATCATCTACTCATGGTAAAACAACAGTGCAGAAAGTATACTTTTTAAAATGTTTGTTTTCTCCTTTGAGAGGAACTTGACTCTTGCAATACCATCATGTCATATTATATACTTCTCTAACTATCTTTCAGAAGAAAATAAACTTAATTTACAGGGTTTTTTTTCTTAATTGAAATCATTCTTCAACTACTCCTATCCCTTGATCCTTAGTAATCGTCTAAAACATTTATCTTTACAATCTTCTCAGCCTCCCTTTGCTCTTGTTTGTGGAATTCCAAAGTGACACGTCCCAGTCTTCTGAGTATATTATATCTGTGGCCAGAGGGCTGCGTCTCCTTTTGTTCAAACAATGTGAGAAACATTTATTTCAAGATCCAGTTAAAATTCTGTTTTAAAACCCTTGGGGGAACAGTTACTCTATGTTTAGAACGTGTTTACTTAATTCCTTTCCTACTAGTGCCTTAGTTTGTTTGAACTGCGCTTCCTACCTGTCTTTCTAGATGCTGTAGAAGCAAAAAGAACCACATTATTACTACTTCTTGCCTTATCAAGAAGCTTTCTCTCATTTCCTTAATGTGTTAATTTTCTGACCGAGGAAATAAAACCAAAATAAAATACTATTTTCTTCTCTTCTGTTAATTAGTTTGTTTTTCTTCAAATGATATTACATCCATATTACGGTTAATATAATCTGCCTGAGAGAGATGATGGAGTAAGGTGCAAGAAGTGGAAAATAAAAAAAGAAGTATAATTTAAAATATTTAAAGATTTAGAGGAGAAGAAGAAAAAATAGATAGGGAGAAGTTGAAACATCCTTAATATTTCCCTGCGAATGGCCTTAATCACAGATAAATCAAAGTAATACTAATGACAGCCAGTGTAAAACAGAGTGGAAACAAAACCTAAAACTAAAAATAGCTTTTTCACAGTACTGTTAATTGTTATCACCAAGTCACAGGAGAGTAGAAAATAAAATCCAGAATTATTTTAATTAGTAGCATTTCCAATTAATGCATCATAAAAAATGATGGAAGTAGAACACCATTTTTTGGCAAAAGCCATGGTAATAATTTTTGCAGAAAAAATTATCAGTGGATGCCAAAATTTGTAGTCAAAAGAGTAATGAGAAACAGGATATTTGATATTATCAAAGTGTCTCCCCATAAAATACTTTATAATTATAAAGAAAAAACTAACTTTACAGTGGAGAAATCTGGTGAATATCACCTCACTGAAGTTTTCACTTAACATCAGCAGTAATGAGACATTTAGATATCATGTTCCTTTTAACATGATGCACTGAAGAAAGCACAGATCCACTTCTGTGCTATTTTTGTGAAAAAATGCAACTTAAAAATAAACATGATAAAATATCAGACAAACCTAAACAAATGACAATATACAACATTACTGGCCACTATTTTTCCAAAGTATCAAGAACATGAAAGGCAAAAAGTCTATGAATTACCACAGATTTAGAGGATTTTAAGGTGTGCTGATGACAAAATGAAATATAAGATTTTGACTGACTCCTGGACCAGAGACAGGACATGAGTGGAACAAATGAAAAAAGGTGAATAGAGTTTATAGTTTAATTATATCTTAATATGGTTACTTATATGGGTCTTGATAACTGTATTATGATTTAATAAGATATTAGTATTTGGGGACATTGAATAAGGATATATGAAAATTATTTGTAATACCTTAAATCTTTTTGTAAGTCTGAAACCATTTCAAAATAAAGTTTAAGAAAAATGGAATAATGGATTGACAGCCTTTACAAGCACATACGATCTCCAATTTAAAGGTTTAAAAATAAATTTAGAATTTCCAAATAAAACTTTCAGAAGAGCCCCTTTCTTATTTTATTACTCACAAAGTAATACAAAGTAATTACAAAGTAATAAAATAGATGTCCTTTCAGCAAAGAGTGAACCCTTTTGGTATGTATTTAAGTAAAGAAGATTATATAGTTTATGAAGTGTTTCTGGAACTACAATGGTCTTAGATAATACTTGGTAAGCATTTTATGTTCATTTTGAGGTTATTTTGTTTTATGCATCTAATACCAAATTAGAAGTTCAAAATTTTATTTTCATCCCAGAAGAAAAAGAAAATCAAATTCCTTACAATTAACAGAAAACCGATGTGGGACCACTGATCTGTCCTTTTACACTAATTTCTTACTAAAATGGAAAACACATACACACCCTAAACATACAGTTGCTTGGTATTTAAACTATATTATGAAAGGTACGACACTAGAATTTTTTACTCAGACTGACTCAAAAAAAAGATTCCAACTATTTTCACCAAAAAAACACTAAAAATAGTTTCCCAAGATGGTAATTACTTCCAGAATTTAGAATTTAAATTATTTGTAAAAAAAAAAAAATTCTACAGTGTAGTTACAATAACTTAGTCCTTTATATGTAGTCTGTATCTAGGAAAAACTCTCCAGGGTATATATATATATATATTTTTTTGACAATTTGAGCAAAGTGATTCTGATGTTATAAGAGTAAGTTAAAAAAAAAACTGAAACGTTTATTATCTAGAGTGATAGGTATAAGACGGTCACTCATTCTTTGACAATACTTCTGTCAAGAGCTGGCATCTATATTTCATTTTCCTTCTCACATCTGAAGGATTATCGTGCAAGTTTCAAGGCCTGATTCTGAAGAGGCTGGTGTTTTCCACTTTCTTTTTCATAGAATACTCACTCTTGATTTCTAAGTTATCATGTAAGAGAAAATATGCATTGAAGAGAGAATGTGAAAAACTCATGACAATACATAGGGAGAGTGTACCAACTCCGCCCAACCTTTGAATTATTCCTATCAAAGTTTCAGATGTGAAGAAAGTCTTTGGACCCTCCAGACTACCCCACCTGCCAGCTCAATACTTACTGACCCCAGCTGAACTCAGCAGTAGAAGAATCACTCAATTGAGACCAGTACAAATTTTTGGCCCATGAATCTTGAATGTGAAGAAAAAATTATTGTTTTGATTCATTCATTTTGGGTGGTTTATCATGAAGCAATAGATAACTAGAACACATGGAGGAATACTGCTTGATGGTTTTGTCTGAGACTGCAGCTATCTGTACCACTCTACTCTCACCTCATTTTTGTGCCAATATGTTCAGTTTAAGGAATATATTTCTCACGGTCCCTTGAAAGTTTATAGGGTCACGTGACAAAAATTTCCACAGAGATATAAGTAGAAATACTGCTTGCACACTCTGGAAAATGTCTTTAAATCATTTCCCCTCTTTTCTTCTCTGGATCAGAATGTGGATGTGATTATAGCCATCACCTTAAACCATGAAAAGGAGGACTTCACCTTCAAGGTGTTGGACTTTAATTCTGTAAGAATAGTGAAACTTTGTGATTTCAAGAAGCTAGGAAGCTTATTTTTTATGAATGAAAAATACATTGTTATATATTACTTTATCATTTTGGATATAAGAAGCTTAACAAGATAGAAATATTATACTGGCTGGGCCTTGAGATTCTAATATTCAATTAGCATACAAGGAATCCTTCATTTGTCTGTCTCCATCATTAGCCAAGTCCCAGAAGTTGCAGGCACATCCCAGCATATGTTTGCTAATTCTTAGCTATTTCATTTATCTAATTCTGGTTGTATTTTCTATTTTAAAAATTAATTATTTCAACTACATTTCTATCGATAAGTACCTTAAAGGGAAAAGAATTAAGTGCTCGAACCAAAAGATAGAGTGACTCAAAGGATAAGAAAACAAGATCTCTACATATGCTGCCTTCAAAAGACTCACTTCAGATTAAAAGACACACACAGACTAAAAGGAAGGGGATGGATAAAGATATTGCTTGATGGACCTAGAAGGTATTTAAGTCAGACAGAGAAAAATAAACACTATATGACTTACTCATATGCAGACTCTAAAGAATAAAAAGAATAAACTTATCAAAAACAGACCCACAAATATAGTAGACAATTTGGTGAAGGACAGAGCAGAGGTGAGTTTGGGGGGCTAGGAGAATGGGGTGAAGGATTAAAGAAGTACAAATTAGTAGCTGATGGATGGTCATGGGGATGAGAAGCATGGCATAGGGAATGCAATTAGCATTAATATATTAGCTAGGTGGAAGGACAGGAGAGGGAGATAGCAATTGGGAGGATTGTTTTATGAATTATTTAGATGTCCCACCAATGTACTATATACTTAAAACTAATTAAAATATATAAATCAATAAAAAAGCACACACAAAAAATTTATTATTTCATTGTACAAAAAATGTAGAGTAATATCACAAACAATAATATATTAAACCTAACCAAGTAAATAACAATTAAAATGCTATTGAAACATTTCATACACCTCTTCCTAATTGCATTGCCTTTTTTCCTTGTAGCTACCATTGTACTTGTAATATTTTTAAATCTCATAAAAATGTAATCTCATGCTCTATATATTCTTCTACAACTTTTAAGATTTATCCATAAACACATGTGGCTATGGTTTATCTATTTGTACTGCTCTATAATATTTCACTGCACAAATATCCTAAAGAATATCATTTTACTTTATCACCAATGAATATTTAAATTTTAGATTCATTGTTATTTCAAACTATAAAAATATTCTTTATAAGGATTCTGCTGTACACTATGCTTATTTATTACTAGAATTCTATCTTTTTCTCCAGGTCCAAAGATTCTATTCTTTTCTTACATATATATTTCAGATCTTGGAGGAAGGCTTCAGAGACGGGGTGAGTGGGTGGAAAAGATGATTTCAGGATTTCTGTCTTCTAATGTTGAATTTGAAGGAAAAGAATGATCCAGTTTAGGACAAAATTCAGGAAACTTGGGTCCTGAAAGAAAAATTTTAAACTTGGGTCAGTGTGAGGCATTCGAAATATTATTTTATTTTGTCTTAGTTTAGATTCTCTAGTCACTCTAAATTTAAGAATGAGAAAAGGAGAAGAGTAGCAGAGAGTGGATTACTATAATGACTGTGAATTACTTGTTCAGAAAATATGTGTTCCGATTGCTCAATTATATGGAATCAATTTAATTTTCCCAAGTCATTTTTATTGAATGGTCTTTTACCTTCTTATTGTTAGTGTTCTTGAAAAACTGAATTAATCAGGAAATTTCAATGTAATACTTAGAAGGCTTTAAAGACAGAAAGATATTCATCATTTTTTAAACATCCCCTGACTGAAAATGTAAACTTTCAGAGATGTGAAGTACTGATGTGTCAATATAATGTAAACATGTTTTTAATTTGACTGCTAAAATTCCTTTGACTTTATGTCTATGCTGGTTTTAACTTTTCCATAATCATCTTCTTAAGAAATATAATTGGTTTGTGTCTACTTCCACTGAATTCAACTGTTACACCCAGGATTTGTTGCTGTGTCAGGTTTACCTGGAGAATGTATAGCATGTGCTGTGCCCATTAGTGAGGGATGAAAATCTACAGGTTCAGAAAAATGTAAATTATTGAGTGTGTTTTACTAGGCTCTCCTTGAGGTTCAATGCCATTTGCTGAATGTAAGACCTCAGTAAATTTTTGAAAATTCAAAGTTTTATCAGCACCTGGAGTCACTAGATATGACTGACCTCTGAAGAAAAGGGATAAATTATCTTGGGAAGGGGAAGTAGAAGGACCATATGGTTTTTGCTTGGTCTTAAAAATTTAGGAGAAAGAAATAAGATTTTAGGATGCAAGTCACTTGATTTTTAGTTTAGCATTCTTGAGATTCTTTGACTATTGCAATTTTACTTTCTTTTTATTTATTTTTTCTTAAGTTTGGTGCTGGCTGTAGAACAGATGGTGACTAGAGAAGAGAATTAACTTGAGTTTGTTTCATAGTTACCTCAGCCACAGTAACTCATTCAGGATTGGTTCATTCCTCCACTATAATAGTTCTAATTCTTTATAAAGTTAATAAATGCCCTACTTTTTAAAGTGGAATATTAAAATCTTAAGGTAAAAGAATACACCATATAAAATTTTTTTCTGCATTTCATGGGGTGTTTTGAACTCCTATTCCCAAGGGGAGGTTTGGCCTATAAATAGAAAATAATAATAATAATAAACTTAGAAAAAATTTATGTGCAGAAAGCCATAGGAGAATACAAAGTGCCCAGAACCAAATTTGTACACATGTGCATGCACACACGTACCCTTGTACTTATGTCCTGATGGACAAGTAATCAAAAACATGGAGTATTTTAAAGATAACTATAATTCTCAGTGTATTTTGTTCCTGCAATGTTTTCTTGCTCTATTTACTGTGTATTTTTATCATCCAAGAAGATATTGATCATGAATTCAAGTAAAAATATGAGTATTAAATGTAAATTTTCAAATTACTATCTCTTTGGTGTTGAATCATGCCATTAGGAATCAATAAGGTACAGTCTGATATATAAAATTGCTTCAGAAATTTCAGGTGTTAATTTTCAGAATGGAAGAGCACCATATGTCTCTGATGTTCATGTTTTGATGGAAGAAAGAGGGAATGGAAAATATAAATGAGATAAATAGGATACAGTTATTGTGGCCTCCAAAACGGCCGATTTTGTGATACAGCAGAAATCCTTTCAGAAGACTAATTTGGTACACATTCTTCTCAACCTTCTATAGTGCTAGTGTTCTTAGATTATTCAGTGAGCTGAATCATCAAGGTAATTTGATATAATTGAGTAAAATCAATGTAAATATTTGTAGGGAGCATGAGTCAATGCATGGCAAATAGTAAGGTATATGGGTTTGTTTATAAACAAAATAATGTTAGATCCAGAGACAAAGTGATTAACTTCATCTGGAAGCCTAAAATTGTTTTATTGAGAGAAAGCTCTTTCTTCCAGCTAATATGTGGTAAAGTGCCTAAAACAGTGTTTGGCCTTGAAGGCATACTCATATAAGAGAACAGAATGCATTGTAAAATATTTCATGAAGACCATTATTTTCAGTACTTTGCATATAGTTTTTATTACTTCCTGGAATTTGTATAAATTTTTCTATTAGTTGCTTCAGGGCAGGGTTTATGGCTTATCTATTGTTATGTCTAGTTCCTGGTAGAAGTCGGAATGCAGTCAGTGTCCAGTAAAAATATCTCATATGTTAAAATATTAAAGCTAATTTGGGAGCCTAAAAATAGATTCTCTTTAATTTATATCTTAAAAATTATGGTAATTGCATAAATATGGGACTGATTGCAAACTTTATTATTAATTTAATAAAAACTTTACTCTCTTTGCTGTATAATAAGTTCCTTGGTCAGAGGCAAAGATGCGTGGACTAACAAGATAGTGTGTAAAACATTTGCATATCAGTGGGTGTTGGTCTGGGCAGAAGTGTTGTGGAAAAGAATGTAATTTTATACCCAGAATAAATACCTGTTTAGTAAGAATAAAGTGTAATCTCTTCCATGGTGGAGATTGTTCTACATAACTCAGTTCTTTAGGGTCACATGGTAACTTGGTGGTTTATACTTAAATGGTTAGTCTTTACTAAGTCCTGGCAGCAACTCTGAAACTATTTCATTCTCAAAATGAAATAGTTGTTTGTAAAAGAGAGCAGAGCATTATTCAAAAAATATTCATATTTTTAACTCTGGTTCACCTGTACGAGTCTGCTAGTGACTCCACACTTTACTATCTATCACATATACTTCAAGCATAATCGGATCTGCGGTTCATGTAGTCCAAATGTGTGTTTCAGACGGGATGTCTTGGGGATCACAAGTTGAGAAACATCGATATAGGTGCTAGAGTAGTAAGAGCATGATATTCAGCAACGATGGTAAGGCAATATAATACAAACATATATGTTAATATGAATCTTACAATTCATTTCTTTTAATAAAATCTACATTTTATTAATAAAAATAACAGTAATTAATTAACTGTAACACTATTTATAGGGATTATATTTTATCCACAACTACATCCATTGTTTTATTTGTTCTTTATAACAACCATTTGAATAGAAAAAACAAATTTTTTATTCAAAATTTCTAGAATCTGAGGCACATCACAATGTATAAATGTAGACTACAATAGTGGTGGGGCTACCAGAGAACACACACTTTATAATTCCATGCAACATATTAATAAATTTTTTCATATTTTAAAAATTTAACATAATTTCTCTATAAGGTTTATGCTTAACTCAGATACTCTGCTGATCAACATGAGAGTAATAAGTTATTATAAATAATATTTTTGAATTTTTTTTTTTATCCAGAGCAAAATTCTTGCAAGAGAAAGAGGATGGTATTTACCATTTGGTATGCTTCATTTCTTGCATTACAGATTATATAATTTCCCCTCACCTAGGAAAATTTGCATTATCATCATGTAATTTTTATTATTATTTAAATTAAAATACTCTAATCTTGAAAAAACTAAGAATGCTCTGTGTTTATAAAAAAAATGAAATTTATATAGCAAAGCAGGTTGAAATTTACTATATGCCTAGTTTTATGATACAGAATTAAAATTATGATCAGGAATTGTCAGGAAAACAAAATATATAATAGGCTAAAGTATGTTGGCCTTAATGATCAAAACATTATGTCTCTTCTTTATTGTGCTATTTTTTCTTTTGAAAAACAAACTTAATCTTACATTTGCAACCATGGTGAAATCTCAAAAAATATTTCTCAGAATATATTTTTTTTATTATATCTTTTGATTCCATTTTTGAGCTGGAATGGTTTAATTGTCATCTCTTAGCAGTCAAGGGACTAAATTAAAAAAATTTTAGGTATAAGAGTGTGCCAGAGCCAGTTGGCTAAGATCGAACAGTACCCAAGAGGGGGAGTGAGGATTGAGAAAAAAAGAGAGAGACAGAAGAGGCAGGAGGACTCAGTGCATACTGAGCCCCGAGTTTATTTAGCACAGCATATATATATATATATACCCTTGGAAGTGCATGAGAAGCAACACCCACACATATGCAAACGATTGCTGACGCATAAATTCTCTCAAAACATTCTTGTTCCTGTTCCCACACCCCCTCTTCTTCCCTGGGGCAAGGAATGTTCAACTCTTTCCATTAAGCCAAACTTCCTCATTCAGTAACTGAGCTTATCCATTCAGGAGCCTATCTGCCCTGCAAACTTCTAGCTTGCAGGCAACTTTAACCCTGTGTGTAGGGCATTCAGCAAGAATGGCTCCCAACAAGATAGTTTTTTCCCAGATCTTGGATAAGCATCAAAGGAAGAGGTCCACTTTATTCCCTGTGATTTTTTTAGGCATTGGGAGCCACCAAGTATCATCAAAGAACAAAATCCAGTTCAAAATGAAGAAGAAAACAAGTGTTTCACTACAAATCATCTCAGAGCTATCCTTGAGTGAAGGTAAATTTTGAAAGAAGTATAAAAGATCTCTAAATAAAAATAAATAAAATAAAATAAAATAAAATAAATAAAATAAATAAAATAAATAAAATAAATAAAATAAAATAAATAAAATAAAACCCTCTGAAACAAAATGCTTTCATTTTACAGAATTGTTTGAGATTACAAGAACACAATGTTTGCAGACAAACCTATGGCAAAATTACACTATTTTCTGTAGTTAACTTCAAAGAACTCATGGACTACTTCTGAATATTCCTCAAATGTTTCCTGCCCTTTCAGTCTGACTCAAGCCAAATATACAACAGACCATACTAGAGGTATACAAAGTTCTTCAGAGGTGGTAAAGTAGATCTTAAAACAGCCATACGTAATTAGAAATACAAAGAAATAAATTGTGATTATTAATAGTCACTCGCAAGGTGCCATATTCATCTGTACTGGTACATTATTTTCATTATAACTATAAATGCTTCTTAACCAGTTTCTTTTTAGATGAATGCTGTCTATAAGTCCCATTTCTGACTTTATGCAGGTAATTTATATATCAATTAGAAACATCCTCTTATTTAAATAGATCTATCCCATTGGCTGTGGAAATCTAATTTCTACTCAATGGTGATATTTAAAATATTCAACAAGTGGCATATCAGAGGCACTGGAAAATCATAACATGGTACAGCCTATCACAGTGGTCACTGGCCACAAACTGGGCCATACCAGAAAGTATTGGTGGTGTATCAACCCTGGTTTTCTCACAATATCTATTAAGTTCCCAAATGCTCACTTTTCAATACTCATCTCCAATTGTCTGCTTCTGCACAATTACTGTTCTTTGTACTCTTCTGTGGCTTTTTAATTTATATCTACCAAAAATGCATTAGTCATATAACCAAAGCATTAAATGAATTTATTAGCTGGCTATCAGTTTATAGAATCCATGGCTCTATGGGCCATCTTGAGATCCAGGAACCAACTAAAAAAATAAAGAAGCAGAAATCAGAATTGCTGGTTAATGGATGGCTCTGCTATGTGAAGGTATTTGACAAGTTCCTGTGTCTGTACATTGCTTGTTGAAGACGCTAGGACCTGGGTTGGTATATTTCTTTTACTGAACCTCAGTTGCTTTTTAGTATCTGAAACTATGCAGAGTTAGAGTTTTTTGTTTGCTCGTTTGTTTTTGTTTTGTTTTCTATAGCAGCAGCAAAGCTTTATTTTCCAAAATTCACAGGATGATAAATCTCCCAAATTAAAAAAACAAAAAAGGTGTCTACAGGCATGCCACCCTGAACAAGCCTGATCCTGTCTAATCTTGGAAGCTAAGCAGGGTCGGGCCTGGTTAGTACTTGGATGGAAGATCACCTAGGAAGACCATGTGCTGTAGTAGGCATGAAAAATAAAAAGTAAGCGATTCTAAGCTGACTAGGTCCTTGCAATCTGTGAGGTCAACCAAGGGTTGCCTTGTCTAAAAAATAAATAAATAAATAAAATTTTAAAAAGGGAAAAATACATGTAATTTAATGTTTGTATATTTCAGTTTATCTGTAAAATGGAAAAAATAATTCTACATACCCCCAGGGTTATATGAGAATTAAATGATATAATGCATTCAAAACAATGCCTGGCATTTAGTGAGCCCTTAATAATACTACTTATTGCTATTATTAAACATTAACTTAATCATAATGACATATCAACATAAATATCATCTTTATCATCATCGATATTTTTACAAGCATACACTTTAATAAGAGATCTCTTTAAAATAGTCTTTGCCAGAGTTTAAAGTAATGGCATTGGAGCTTGTATTATAACACTAGAAAACAAATAAGTCAAAATTTAATATTATACTATTCTGCAGTTAAAAAGTCTTCAGACAATTTTTTTAGCCCTTACTCTATAATCTTCCAAGTCTCTAGGTCCTCTGTCCCTACCGAGAAATCCTGTACATGTATTAAAAATTTTTAAGCTTATTTCAATTCTTTCCTTTGATGCTATTTATTTCTCACCTCATGAATTTTCTAATTTTTTTCCTAAAAATACATAAAGATGCTCTTTTTTTCTTCCCCAAAGGTGAATGCTCTTCCCTACTAGTTTTCCTCATTCAATGTTGAGATGATATACTTGGTGATATTGTAGGGCTGTCATCTTTCCACATTTTGGGACTGTACATGATACTTTCAGTGGGAAACAATATAACATGGGAGGCATTGTTATATGGTCATTTATCTCTACTTCTTTTCATAAAACTAGTAATAAGCTTTTGTTAAACTGTTCACGTCCAGGAGTTTCCCAGTAAGGATATATTTATATTTAAACATATAAAATAATTGTATGGCTATTAACATTTGGCAAATTTGAAACATGAGTTTAGAAACAACAAAAATTACATAGTATTAAATATTTCACTTAAATACTTTATCATAAGAAAACATTTATTATTTGCTTATTCATATGTAGTGCAAAATTAGGAGAAACTTAAAAACAAGTTAACTAAGTAATCTGAGCCAATTAGTCTGTGAATGATTAACTCACTCGCTTTGAGCATGGTGCTAATGAATCCCAAATCGTAAGTTTGATCTCTTTGTGGGTTGCTTAGGTTGGCTCTTCACCATTGCTGCATATTTCACTTCTAACTTTTCTGGTTAATTTTTATACACACGTTACTGGTCATAAGGAGAAATAGAAAAAAGAATATAAATGTTGATTTACAAATTCATCAACTCAGAAATACAAAGCATGCACTCTTCTAAGGGAAGATCAATAATCTTTATTTGACAATAACATTTTCACTTCTAAAAGTATGGCCATTGTTAAAGATGAACAAAACCAGTATTTGTAGAATGCTTGACAGAATGTAAAATATGCCTTTGCATTGCTATGCCATTTTACACAAGCATTAGAAGATATTTAAATTCTGTACATTCATTCACTTCATTTACACACAGATGGGGTGCTGAAAGTAAAAGATAATTTGAAATATACCTTCATAAAAAAGTAATTTTTTAATAGAAATAAAGTAAAGGAAGATAAGCTTCAAAGGATTGAGGCAAAAGTTATCTTATTTATATTAATATAAACATCAAATATTTTATGGGAAAAGTTAATGTATAAATTGCTTGTTGGTAAAGTAAAAAGTATCAACAAACAATGGCCACAAATTGTCAAATTTATTATATTTTGCTAAAATATTAATTATGGCAAATATCTCATTATTCAAAGAATTTTTGCATATGAAAGTCATACTTGGTGATGCTTCAGTTTCAATATTTCTTTAATTTTTATGGTAATATAAAAATTATTTCGACTGAGCCTTCCTTAAGGCATACTATTTTACAAATACTGGTTTTGTTTATTTTTAACAATGAATAAATAAATAAGTGGACTAAAGCAGAATTATTTCAAAGGTGGAAAGCTAGTTTTCTAAATTCTCTATCTGTCAAATGATTATTTGTTGCATTATATGTGGGTCACTGTTGGGAGCCATTATTGCTGAATGCCCTACAGACTGGGTTAAAAGTGCCTGCAAGCTAGAAGTTTGCAGGACAGGTAAGCTCGTTACTGAAGGAGGAAGATTGGCTTAATGAATAAGCTCCTTACTGAAATTGTTTGCATATCTGTAGGTGTTGCTTCTCATGCACATCCTAGGGTATAAATATACTGTTCTTAATAAACTCTGGTGCAGTATTCACTGTTAGCCCTCCCGACTCTATCTTTTGTCTCTATCTTTTGTCTCTCTCTGTCTCTTTTTCTCTCTTTCTCAATCCTCACTCCCCCTCTCGGGAACTGTTCGATCTTAGCGGGCTGGCTCTGGCAGGTCACTCTTCTAAATTCTCTAATTCTTCTATATTCTCCTGAATATATTATGTGGGTCTGTAAGAATACTATTTTAAAGGTTAATATGTATTATTACTTGAAAATGTATTTTGGACACTACATTATGAGTTCTATAACTAATGAGTAGCTGAAAACAGGCCTTTAGCCAAATGGCTAAAGTTAAAATAAAATATAGGTTTAAAACAAAAACCATTCCCAGGGTTTTAAGACATTAATCTAGATTGTTGTGGTTTTTAAATTTTCTGAAGCCTGAAAAAATGGCTTATTTCCTCAAACTTTCATTTCTGTACTGGATGTTTTTTTGAAACTAATGGGAAGCTGCAAAAAAATTTTTTTTGATTAATTAGGAATGACAAAAGCTATCTCTCTATATAATTCTAGTCAATAGAAATTCACCTTTAAAAGATTTATTAAATATGACTGGAGAGTTAGTATTTAGTTCATTGCGAAGTGATTGAAAACTGCTTTACAGGGACTAGGCTGTTTTTAATGATTTCTTTCTAAACGTGACTTTCAGCAAAAAAAAGAAAAAGAAAAAGAATATCTTACTCTCAAAAGAATTACCCAGTTTAAAAAAAACGGGTGTCAGAATAATTTAATTATAATAATGAGAATATGGCTGTTCTAAAAAATAAATCCAGGATAGATGTTGGATCCTGTTTCTAAGAATTGCCATTCTGCTACATTTTTATATTTCTTTTAATCATCGGAGGACTTTCATGATATTGGGGATGCTTTGGGTGGCTTTTATAGCGTTAAGCACCCATATGCACAATTCTGGACACAGGATATTAAAGCAAGTTAGAGTGAACTTATGAAAAATTAAACGATTAATTCAAATATTTCTATAATTTCAACATTACTTTTAAACACAGTAGGTTACAGTAACAGTAATAGGAATTCTGCCAGGTCCTGGCTTATTAAGCAATCCAAAATTGGTAGCATCATGTATATTAAATGGCAAAAATATTTAGTTTTTGAAATGAAAGCATTTTGACATCGTTTAGAAGTTGTAGAGGACAAATAAAAGACACTGCTCTCTTCCTTCTTTCTCTTTGAGATGGTTCAGCAGTTCCTGGACATATGTCTTGGAAGATTTTTGTTCTCATTTCTTTCTTGTTTTATGTTTTAAATATATGTTTAAAAACTCAGGGACCCAAACAAGTCAATATTTGACAAGAATATTGAATTGATTAATCAATTCCCTCTTTCTTATATCTTAAAAATGAAAATGTATGATGATCACAAGGACACTGGATTTCATCTTCATTTCTTACTTTGTTTAGAATGTGTGTCTTTGATCCTCTATGCATCATCATTATCTTGTGTTCATTCTATGTGTCCAATAGATCAATTCTAGTAGGATAAGCACTTTTGCAGTGACTGAAAAAATAAAATTGCCAGCAAAAAACAAGTTACGTACTGAATTTGCAGTTCTCAAGGAAGCCGAGGATGACCACGTAACCTGCAAAAATGTGTTGGTATTTAATATCCATCATCAGGGTGAAGTCACTGACCACATCAAAAACTAAAGACAAAAACCTGCTGAAAAAAGCTTCAGCACTTATTTCAACATTTAGTAGTTATATTATTACTATGGTGGAAAGTGAGACATCTTCCGAATTTATATATAATAATATAAGGCATGATATTTCACTTAAAATAATTAGCTCTTCCAAATTCTGTTCAAATTGTATTTCAAGTTTTCTTTATGCAATCATGAAAAGTAAAGAGTTAGCAGGAAATGCATTGGCTCTATTAAGAGAAGATTTTCAAAAATGTAAGAAATGCCAGTTTTATATTATTATATAAGGCTTCAAACTTAGAGAAAAACAATTAATTCAAATAATTGTTTGATGTTTTAATTCAAGTTACTAAATCTAAGCTTTGAAATCTTGAAAGGTATATTAAATTGAGTTAGGGTTTCACCACAGAATATTGCATTTTATTTGCAGTAATAATAAGAATATTAATTTCTTAGGAGCACAGCATGATATCACAACAGTATTCTTGCTGAATTATGAAAGTGTTGGATTAGAAATATACTTGGTATTGATAGCCTGTATCATAGCCATAAATGTCCTCTCCCTTTGTCACATAATAGCAATTGTGTTTTGGAAACAATTTTGCCTTATGATTATTACTTTTTTATTTTTTAGAATCATAATCTTTGCCTTATAATTATTGAAAAGAAACTTTCAAAAAGAAACACATTGAAATGTATTTCTACAAAAATAAGAAAATGAACAAATAAATCTATGAGAGGTTGAACAGTTTACAAGTATTATTTTAAAATTTTATTATTGTGTTTTGGAATACCTCATATTGTAGAAAAAATCTTTTGATGGATTTCCTATTTTTATTGATTAAGTTTATATTCCACACTCGAATAAAAGGCAGCTAAATAGGATTCTGATTTTCAACATTTATATTTGCCAAAACATTCAAAATAATAATAAATTTAAAATCTTATTTAATGAATTTTGCCTCATAAAAATATTTGTTGCAAAAATGTACTCATAAAAATGGGTTAAAGTATTTACATACTTTAATATGAAAATTAAAAATAATAATATTCTTCATTTAGTATTATTTTCTCTGTTTATTGGGTACTTTGTCTTTTGAGAAATTTGACTCAATTAGAAATTCTATGACCTGCAGAAAAAGACTCTTCTACTCAACTAAAGGCAATGATTTCAAATTTATTAAACATAAAATACAACTTTGAAGAAGACTACATAGAATTTTATAAAAGTATAAAAATAAATAGAGCTGATTTAAAAATACATTCTCAGATAAATATTAGTTCCATGGTATTAAAGATAGAATATAGATGTACATCTATATATAGTGTATATACATAAATATATATATAAAAGAATAATGATTCTGATTATAGTATTTTTACAGTATTTTAAAATTAATGTTCAAATAAGCAAAAAAATATTACTTAATTTTGATTGTATTTGCTCTTTCTCTAATATATATTAATATAGAAATGTATCTATATATATGCCATATATTTTTGTACATATCAAGGATGGGGCAGATATTAAAACAAAAACAATACTTGAAATTTACTAGCTATACAGTTAAAAAAAACTATAGATATATATTTCATAGGAAATATAAAATGTGAAAATTGGTGTAAGCAGAAATAGAACACCAATAGTCATTAATTGAATTAATTGAAATAGGAATAGAAGACTAGAATATATAATTATTAAGCTTAAGTTAATAAACATGGAGTTTTTTTAATATGAAAAATACCAAATAATAAAGATTTTTGCCTTGTTTCTATTCTTAAATGTAATGAGTCATTTGGTCTCCAATTTAAATGTGATGTTTTCCATAGGTTTTGGTACAAAGTCTGTTTCTAATAAACACAGTAATAGAGGTCCTGGCAAACATAATAAGATAAGAAAATAGAAAAAAAGAATGAGAAATAAAAAATATATATTTATTTGTAAATAGTGTAACATCTGCAGAGTCAATAAACAAGGTAATAGAACAATAAAAAACTTTGGCCAAGTTTCTAAATATATGAATAACTTATACAAATGGATAACATTCCCTCATAAAAGTAATAATTAGAGGAAAACATAGGAATAATACACCATTTCCAAAACAAGGATTATATAGAACTTAATGTATAAGATGTTGATGAAGAAAAATATTAAACTCTACTAAAGAATAAAAAAGTAGATCCAGAATAAATGGAGAAAAAATATACAGTGACATCCTGAAAGAGGTTAATGTTTGCTTATCATGTTTACCTAACAATTTAGTTATTTTTATTCAAACTAATGTTTTGTCCTTAAACTTCTGCTCGTTCATATCAAATTTCAATTTGTAGGCATAAATTCTTTTCAAAATGAAGTTAGTCAAAGATTTTGACTAACACAGGTTCACAGTAATATTCTCAACTTTCTAAAAGGCAAAAATTAATCCTGACATTAAAAAAATATTAATTATATTAAGTTTTCTTTTTCCAAAGCAATGAAATTTATTATTTCCAGAGGAGAGTGGCTTAATCA
Source organism: Macroglossus sobrinus (assembly GCA_004027375.1). Taxonomy (NCBI): domain Eukaryota; kingdom Metazoa; phylum Chordata; class Mammalia; order Chiroptera; family Pteropodidae; genus Macroglossus; species Macroglossus sobrinus. Next base: position 193,583 of record PVKZ01002400.1, read on the forward strand.
GAAATTATAACAGATCCTTTTTCTTCCATTCACGTCATTTTATCACATTTTCTTTTATTAGTTGTAATCCCACTGTGCTGATTCACATTTATTCTGTGGTCAAGTGTGACTCTTTCTAAATTTGTCCTAAAATACTTGTACAAAGGCAGACATCCCACTTGGTATGTGTGGTCTGTATTTTTCTTCCATGTGATTTACCTTCAATTTATTTCTCTTGTAATTAATTCTGTGTATACTTGCTTTTGTCTCTAACATGTATTCATTTAGAAATGTTTAGCTTAAGCAGTTATAATTTTTATTGGGCTACCCACAAAAATGTGAGGCCAAATAGCTATTTAAAGATACCCAATTATTTGCCTAACATATTCAGGGACAGCAACATATTGTGCAAGAGGTTAACTGGTACCTGAAATTTTTGTCAAATGTGAGGATCCCAAAGAAATAAATTTTACCAAAAAGTGGTTCAATTGTATATTAGAGTTTTAACTATAATGAATGTTTTTATGTTAAGCATAGTTTTTATATTAAATTGTTCTAATAATTACAGCTCAATGACTATAATAGAGTGTGTAATATTTCTTTTCAGCATTGAACACTAAATAATACATAAGAAATTTGGAGAAATCATGATCAAATAAGTTGAGAAAACAGAGCAGAAAAAATTAAACACAAATAAATAGAAAAAGAATTAGTTGTTCTACAGTGTTAATTTGTTCTCTAAATATCAAATGCTTCTATGAAATATAGGAGATAGAAATTGAGAAATCTCATCTAACAACAAAATGATCCTAATACTAGATCAATAATAAAAGCTCTCAACTTTCTGTATTTTTTCTTCTAAAGTTTGTCCCCATATTATTAACTGTCCCTTCCCACGGGACGACTAACGGGAGCTCCGACCAGACGTGAGACTCGAGGAGACAATCTGCAAGAGAATGGGGGACAGGAGACACAAAGAATGGAGGCAGGACAAAGTTCTGATCAAGCCTCATGCCTCGTTTATTGTAGGTAGGGGTAGAGTATATAAAGGGGAGGATTTGCATAATCACGGTTGCCTTGGATATCGAACCTCAGAACATTCCATTTCCTTATATGACCCAAAAATGCAGAAGGGTCCCGGGAGAGGAGGGGGCTGCAAGGTCAGATTAGTTTAAGCAAATGGCTCAAGGGGCCCAGGGCAAGTCAGGGCATGTCAGGGCAACTGACTTTATGCTGTCTATTCTATCAGATAGCACAGGGCGAGGCAGACCCTGTCCCAGGGCGAAGTTGCCTAGATCTCAGGTATGAGAGCCTTGATAAGAACGGCTCCCGACAATTAACTTGAAATTTCATCATTTAATATATACTTTTTCAAGAGTGGTTATAAAGGATCTCCAAAATTTTATTGTTTTAATGTCCACATGTATTTTTTGAGAGCATGTATTTCTTCTGGGTGGGGGCTATAGATTTCTCTGCAGATCTGGAATCAGACACTGGGGAAGGTAAAAGACTATCTGTGGGAGGTTCTGAATCAAAGACCAACCTCATCTCCTTTGGTGGGCGCATATTAACTCTATCAGTTAATCTTATTTGAAAATTGCATGGTATTTAATTTAACTTCCTTTGAGTCATTTCACAGGGTTTGAGTCATTTCACAGAAATTAAACATTCTATGTGCTATTTTAGAACATGAAGTAGGTAAACTTGTTAGACTGATCAGTCCCTGTTGTTACAGTCAGCTTAGTTACCTAAAAATAAATTAATTAAATTTGAATGTAGAACACCATCTTTCTGCACATTCACACGCTTAGAATAGCAAGCATAAGTGTGAATTCCAAAGGAAATGCTGTTGTATATTCTTGCAGAGGAGAAGCTGCTCTTCTCATTCTGAGTGGCTTTGAACATCATTTCTAGCGCATATGCCAATATGGTGATTGGTGTGAGCCAAGGCTTGCTGATTTCAAAGCCAGCTTGCATCACTGTGTATATTTCATTTCTGGTTTTTGCATGCAGGATCAAAATGATGAAAGCTGACTCGTTCTCTTATGATCTAGAAAAGACATAGTTTTAGGTCAAGAATCACTGACAACTTTACCAAATATTTCCCTTGATGTTGTGCTTTCACTTACTCATTCACTCATTCACTTGGAGAGCTGGAATTCATTATTATCTATCATTGCATAAATCTAGTTCTGCTGAACCTAGAGGCTTTGGGGGACCAGAAGCTGTGACATACGGAGCAGGGTGCTGTGAAGGGCTGTTTGGGGGCTGGAATTCAGGACAGGTGTTTAGCCTTGTGAAAAAGGGCAGACCAGAAAACCAAGGCCAAAACACAGCCATAAGAATTAGGCAGCTGTTACATAAAAATAAAGATTTTTAAGAAAAAGTTGTAGCCCAACTATCTAAGCAACATAGATATGGACCAATTAAAATTTGTCTCCTAATGGGCTGCGAGCCTACTGAGGCTCACTGAGAGAGTGACAGGCAATCCTAGTGTCAGTCTTGGACGTGACTCAGTCTTGTCTGACAATGGACACTCATAGAAGTTCTAGAGTCCCTGAATTACCTAGATTTTCTAATTAATAATTTGGATGTCAAATCTGCAGTTTCCATTACTAAAGGAAATTCTAGTCATTATCTTAAACAAACAAAAGTCTACTGAGGCTTCAGAGATGCCACTGTGACACATCAGGGATAAAATAAAAGTCTAGGTAATTTAACCATCCTTTTTTCTCCCTGCAAAAGAATCTCTGATGATGGAGGAGATATTCTCATTTGGCTTGAAAATAATTTTCTACTAATTAACTAAAACATGAGATAACTGTACAGTTTGTTTGTAGCCTTTTATGTATAGACTTGTTCAGTTTTTAATATAAAAATGGTCCTACTACAAAATTTTTTCTCAACCTTTCTGTTTTTATTCAAGAAATTCCGACTGACAAGAATTTTTTTTCCAGGCAAACAACTCCTAAATTTCTCTGTGACCTCTCTCTCTCAAGCAAGCTCCAATTAATTTATCCCTAACCAGCTTCTGTCATTTCGAACCTCAAGCTGCCTCACAATGGTAGCTTATAGTCAATGTATTTTTAACAGCCTAATTATGTAAAAAATTAGTACTTTTTAAAAATAATTATATGACTTTTATTGCAGTACCAAAATGAGTGTTTCTTAGAAAATTCCTTCCTTCCTTGGCCACCTACACAAGCTTGCAATAAGGATATATGGGGAAGTATCAATTGTACAGTATGAATTCAGCTGTCTCTATCATGATTAATTGGTTTGATTGGCTTCCTTCTTTAAATTGTAGTTATTATTTAACCTAATAATCCAATTGCTTTGGCAACATAAAAATAAGAGTTAAGTATGCAAAAACAATTAAGAAAGAAAGGAGAGAAGGAGGGAAAGAACAATCTTGACCAGTGTCTTGTATATATCTGTGCAGTGTTACAAATTCATAGAATTTAATATGATGGTTTTAACATCTTCCCAAAATAAAGAAATATTTGAATGATCACCTTTTGAAGTTTGTGGGAGCCATTCTTACTGAATGCCCTACAGACAGGGTTAAAGTTGCCTGCAAGCTAGAAGATTGCAGAGCAGGTGGGCTCCTTACTGAAGGAGGAAGTTCGGCTTAATGGAAAGAGTTGAACGTTCCTTGCCCCAGGGAATAAGAGAGGAAAACAGGAACAAGGATGTTTTGAGAGAACTTATGTAAAGGTCAGTAATCATTTGCATATATGTTGCTTCTTATGCTCTTCCAAGGGTATATATATGCTGTGCTAAATAAACTCAGGGCTCAGCATTTACTGTTAGCCCTCTCGTCTCTATCTTCTGTCTCTCTCTCTTTTTTTTTTCAATCCTCATTCCCCCTCTTGGGAACTGTTCAATCTTAGCTGGCTGGCAGAAGTTGGACTTCATCTATAGAGAGGACAGTGATGTACTAATGTATGTCAGCAATTTTTACCTATGGCATTACAAGTCATTTGCTATCGAAAAATTTGCTATCATTAATAAGAAATTCTATATCATTAATAATTAAAATATTTAAGTATGTTAAATATTTATTTTTTTAAAATAAATTAGAGCAGATTAAACATTACCCTCTAACACATATCATTTTCATTCATGTGCTGACAGATTTTCCAGAGAGGAAGGGGTGTAGAAGCACTGTACATAACACTGGGTTCATCTATGAGAACTTTTGATGTTTCTTCTGTAGATGGGAAGATCAGAACTGGAATGGGTCTTGCCTGTCTCAAAGAGCCAAAATCTTTTGCTTCTTTGTTTCCTTGTTTTTAATTTTGTACAGCTTTTTTTTTTTTTTTAACATGTGGCTTCCATATCATGGTCCAATATAGCTCCTTGAGCTCTAGACATCATGTCTACATTTCAACCAACAGGAAGGAAGAAATGGCAAAGGAGGATGTAGCTCTATATTTAAAGACGTGTTGGAAGTCACATATATCAATTACACTTATATCCCCAAAACCTGACCATTTATATCGCAAGGGAACCTGAAATATGTAGTTCTTATTCTGAAAAGCCATGTTCCCAGCTAAATATCAGGCAGGCCATAACATATAAGGAAGAATAGATATTTGAGTACAACTGGTAGCCTATGATACACATTCTAAATAGCCCTAAAGTCACACGCTGAAAGTGTGGCCATTTTCTGCCACATGAGCAAAATTAGTGTTCTCCATTATCATTCTATTTTGCATTGACACAAATGCTTTTATTTCATATTGAAAAGCTGGATATTCCTTTAAGCAAAAAGTCATATATGTGTGTGTGTGTGTGTGAAATAATAGTTTCTAGAATTTTTTAGCAAATTTTATTATGAAATTTTAAATTTATGAAAACATTTCCAAGATAGCTCATAAAGTTCACATATTCTCCTCACCTAGTTCTTCCTAGATGTTAACATTTTACATTATCATGGCACATTTGTCACAATTAAAAACTCACATTGATACATTATTGTGAATTAACTGTACACTTTATTTAGATGTCATTATCTTTTCCACTAATATTCTTTTCATATTCCAGGATCTAATCCAGAATATCACATTGTATTTAGTGTCACATCTCCTTAGTCTCCTCTGGTCTGAAAGATTTTCAAACATTTGTTTTTTGTGCCATTGACAATCTGGGGAGTACTGGTCAGATATTTTGCAGAATATTCTTCAATTTAGGTCTGTTTGAAAATTAGATTGGGTTATGTGTTTTGGGGAAGAATACCAGAGAGATAAAATGACCTCTTATCACATCACATTAGGGAGTATATGCCCTAAAATATTTACAGAATTAAAATCGAGTAAAAATTTTTAAAAAATCAACTTTATTGAAAATATTTTCTGTCTGGCTTAATAAAATAACTTAATATTACATAAATAGTTTTATAGAGCATAACACAAAGCCAGTTTTAATACTGATACATAACAGTGATTTCTAACAAAGTTTTGTCTAATAGTATTCTTTATAGAGATTTTTTTTTACAAAACAAAAAAGACCAAAATTAAATTATATGATATTTTCTAGTTATCAAAGTGGTTTAAAGATCTAATAATAAATAGCTTAAATATTTCTCTTATGATATTTAATTCTGTTAATTTACTTAGTAAAGAAACTTTAAAGAAGCAGCTATACTAAGTAATTAGTCAACGCCTACTGAAATTATGAGTACTATATCAAAGCATTCAAGCTATCTATAATAGGTTCTTCCTCCTCATAAACATTATATAACTAATTCTCTTAGTCTTACCTCCATAAAGTAAGAGTTATCAGAAAATAACTAGAGATTCAGATAGACAGTGTCTTGACTGCTTTTTGTCTAGATTTTTCCCAGAAATATATAAATGAATGTGGAAATTACTATAGGCTCAACATATTTTTTTTTTTTTGGCTGAAAATCAATGAAGGATCATGGTTTTTCTCAGTATCTCTAAATCAAGTAATTTTATGATGGCACCTGGACATAAGCTGAAATGTCTCAAGTACCTAGGAAGATAAACTGAGACAGGTTGTGATCCTAAGGCACAGGATATTAATCCTCATCCTCAGTCAGGAGAATTTGAGTCTAAATAGCTTTCATGTCTAAATTATAAGGGTGTTTATGTCAATTATTCTAAATATTCTTCAGTTTTTTACCATGTTGCTACTTACATACATTTGACTGCTTACCAATTACACTTCATAAGTAAAAAGTAAATTTTCATTGCCAATCATGTTTAAGATATTATTCAGTCCTATAAGTGGATACTTTTTATATTTAAGAAGTATAGTGAATTAACTTAGATTGAGTGCTCACTATACCTTACAGGCTCTTTGTTGAGATTATTGCATAAAAGAAGACATTTTATATTAATATTAAAATGTAGTATAATCCACATTTAAGAAAATGAAAACTAAGAGCTTTAGAAGTTGAGTTATAACCATGTTTTCTTCATCTAAAAACATTGTCATTTTTTTGTCTACGACCATGCCACCCTGAATGTGCCCAATCTTGTCTGACCTCAGAAGTTAAGCAGGGTTGGGCCTGGTTAGTACTTGGATGGGAGACTACCTAAGAAGATGAGGTGCTGTAAGTGTAAAAAATAAAAAATAAGAGATTGTAAACTGACAAGGTCCTTGCAATCTGTGAGGTCAACCAAGGATTGCTTCGCCTAAAAAATTTTTCAAAAATAAATAAAAAATAAAAATAAAAAAATAAGTAAATAAAAATAGATACATTGTCTTTTTATTTACTATTAATCCTAAATAACTAAAAAAAATTGTACAAAAACATAGGAGTTTACTAAAAATTTCAATCCTATATTATTTTCTACATGACCAATTCTACATTTTGAAATAGGATCTGTTATTTTTAAACTTCTCTAAAAATTATGTTACCCATCTTCTTTATTACATATTAATTTCTCTAAATATCATCATATTTTCTACATATTACCAGCATTGGTTGTAAGGCAAATGCCCATACTATTTGGTACTTCCAAAAACACAGACTTGTAAAGCAACAGTATATCACTACATTTATAGCTTCAAGTGTTCTCTTGTGCTCACAAATAATAAAACATTTGGAAATCCTGGCTTTATAAAATGTAATTAATATACCAATATTAATATAAATAGAATACACAGTGTTCTTGAAAATTAAATAAGCTTTTAAAAAACATAATTTAAGAAGAGTAAGAATAGTCACATGACAAACGACTATCAATCGCTAACACTCAGTTAATCCTCAGGTATTCTTTTAAAGGCACCCCTTGATCTTGCACTGTGCATGAGTCTAGCCCAGTTTTCATGACAACATGTAGTCTCTGCACTTTATATAAATTTTGATTTTCATATTAACACATTTAAGGTGAAACAAATTAAACAATGTCAACATGTAGACTTTGAAAACAGAAGTCTATTTACAGGGACACAGTATATACCTTCCTTCTCAAAGGGCAGGACACCATAAAGGTGCCAGGTCAGCAGGGAGTTCGCTTTCAGCTGGTGTTCCTCCATCCTCCTCAACTTAGTTTCTTATTCTTCAACTGGCTAGCTCGGTTTTATTCACGTAGTGTCTGGCTACTAAGAGTAGTAAGTGAGAAAGATGCAATGTGCAGTCACTTTTTAACTCTCTATATTTCTTGTTTTCCTGTCCCACTGGCTAAACCAAGTCATGTGAGCAAGCCCAGCTTCAAGGGGTAAAAAAATAAACTTTATCCCTTGATGACAGGAAAAGCAGTGCCACATTCCAATGAGGCCAGTAAGTACTGAAATGATTGGTGGTCATGTTTGCAATCCTCCCATATCCCAGCCGAATCCTAATAGGTCTTAATGCAATCTGTAACATCAATGGTTTACACAGTGTTCTAAGTTCTTGTCCCTGACACTTCTTTCACAATGGCAGAGACTTATTTTGAAGCTTAAGCTTTAATAAGTTTAAGCTTTAATATTGCTTGGCACAACTAGACTAAAATATCCCACCCATATTTTCCAAAATTAGAAGGACTTCAGAGTTTCCGTAACTGTTATGCCAAAGGCTAACCATGAGAACCACAGGAATTTTAGCAGTAATGACAACATGCTTGATTCAGTTTCATATTTAGTAGCTCAAAACTTAATTTTGTTAGATGTCTTGAAATACACTTTTCCATAGGAAGCAAATATCAGGTATATCTTTCTCCTATACAAATCTGTGATGCCCACAACAAAATTATGTGTTAAAAGAATAAAGCTCTTTTCTTAAAACTAAAAAAAAAAAAAAAAAACCTGTCTAAATAATGTGCTTCTATTTTTTTTTGGATTTTAAAAATATATTATGCTAGACTTGAGTCTTAAGAGAATGAGTCAACATTTTTAATCTAGTATAAAGTATTTTAGGCAACCTAACATGCATGTGGTGTGGTGATAAAAATATTGAAGTTCCTATGCACTACTTTCTTTCTACAAATAGACCACTAAAATGGATTGTGGACAGGGCAGAGCAAGCATAAAGCAGTACTAAAGCTTGAGATATATGATTAAAGAAGTTCTTTGGTTATTTTTATCTCTTTTCTACAAGTCTCTAGGAGTCCATATAACATATTTACTTGATGTAAAGATAGATGGATAGGCTTCTGGAAGCTAAATTTTTTTAATGGGAACTTAACTGCTGGAATATGATTTCTTTCTATTGGAAACAACCAAATCAACCAAACAAACCGAACTCTTTAAAAAAAGTATAAAGGATAATTATAATTGCATATCAGGCACAGGCAGATAAATGGTAACTATTTGGAAAGATAGATAAAGGACAAAATCAAAATTTGGGGTTTGGAGAAAGATTGTATATAAATCTTGGTTGGGCCATTTGTTATCTGTAGAAAAGTGCACTCACTGCTCTCCTAAATAATCTTGCTAATTTATTGATTTACTTAGTTACTTCCTCCACAAGAATAAAAAAATGAGTGAATCTTGTGCTTTTTCTTATCTAATATACAATGGGTTTCATTAGAAATATTACAAAAAAAAGTGTTTTAAGATTTAATTTGTGATTTTTAAAAAATAATTTAAAACAATTAAAAGCAAATTATGTAAAGAAAAGAGGTTGATGTTCCAGTCATTTGTGATGAGTTCATCATGACAGTTAAAATAATTTATTTACAGCTTAAGTGATTTGAAGGAAAAACAAACTGAATTATGCAGAATTCATTTCTCCATGTAAAAGATTACATATTTTATTTCTATTATTTTTATCAATATATTGACATGTGACATTATATTAGTTTCAGGTATACAACGTGATGTTAAATATTTGCATGTATTGTAAAATGATCATCACAATAAGTCTAGTTAGCACCACCACCACCACACACAGTTACGATTTTTTTTTCGTGATGAGAACTTTTAAGACCTATTCTCTTAATAACTTTCAAATGTGTTATACAGTATTAACTATAATCACTATGCTGTACATTATATTTCCGTGACTTGTTTATTTTATAACTGGAAGGAACCTCGTATTTAAATGATCAAAATCAATACAATCTTTTCAATTTTTCAAATTAAGCAATCTGTCACATCACAAAGAAAAGTTCTTATTTGAGGGGTTTTTCATGTGGTCTCCCATTCTCCACTCACAAAGCCACCAATTTTGACTTCAAATATTAGTTGGATTACTACTCATTAGTTTAGAGGGAGTTTGAGAGGTAGAAAGGGGTGAAGATAGATATGGGAGAGGAAAGATGTAGAGAAGAAACAAAGTTTGAGGTCAAAGCAGAGGTAGAGATAAAGATGGAGATAGAAGGCAAGGCCAGTGGAGATAGAGACTGATATAAACACTGTTATAGAGATGACATATAGAAAAACATCAGCATATATTATTAAAATATGATTAATAACAAGAGAAATTGAAGAACTGAAAATTTTCTGTTGTGGCTCTTGAATGATCTCATCTCCCCCAAGGTTTCCTCCTCTTCCTTCTTGCTAAACTCAAATAGCCAACCAATAGTTGTTAAGCCTTAAAAGCATTTTAAGAGATCATTTTTAAACAAATATTCCCAAAGCAGCTGAAGTTCAGCTGATTCTTTTTTGCTAATACTCTATAAAATCCCTGGCTTCATTCTTCTGAGTTAGAACATTTTGTCAGTTTTGTTCTCATGCCACTGCCTTCTAAATTAAAGTTTATGTCTGACTGTGCTCTAGTTGATTTTACTCTACAGTATCCAGGCTTACTGTGCTATCTTGTTATGTTTATTATCATATAATTTTATTATGAATATATATTATTAACATAATAACATTTTTAGATTTTTGTTCCAATGATATATCTTTGAATCCAAATTTTTTTCAGATAACTTATATTTAGCATCATCAATTTCTACATTTAATATCCTTTACCCAACTACTCCACATTGTAAACCATTTCATGATCATCTACTTATATCAATGCTGACAAAAAAAAAAAAAACATACAGAGAGAATTCTTGGTTTCTTGGTCAAAGTATACAAAGACTCAATAACATTTTTTGAGTGGATGAATGATGTCATGCACTGAAGCACAAATGCATAAACTGTTTCAATTCCAAGTAGCTATATAATATATCATCACACTGTGTGAACATAAGGAAATAGATAGATGATCTGCCAATATATCACCCCATGAATTGCTGGGAATAGCCTAGTTTCTGCTGCAGGAGAACAAATCAACTGTCTTAAATTTAACATTAAGAAATTACTTCTGGGATAATTAGAATGTCAAAGAGCTCATTTTATAATTTATTCCTGCATTGTGCTATCAAACATCCTTTGTAAAAGCCACAGCCTGGATTTTCACTCTAATATTTTTTTGTTCTCCTATGAGGAGCTTACATATCTTTATGGTGGAAAAAAAAGAAGATCCTCAACTAATACATGTTCATTCTCTCCTAAATGTTAGTGCAGAGAAAAACGCACATTGTAAATTCTCAAGGATACACAATAAATTAAAATAACAAAGGGTGAAAAATGAGAACCTGCCCTGTTTAATCCTTCCTCCCCCTCAGTGTCTCTATGCTTGCCCCACCTAAAGGAACAAACAGAAACTTTTATCTTTAGTGTAAAAATAGTTGAGTCATTTTAAAATTTAACTGAAAATTCGTGCTTCTCTCTTCACTTCTCCGTTGAAGTCATCAATAAATCAAGTCAGAATCCACTAAAAGCTTCTAAGCTATTAAATGTTTTAGGTTTACTTTATAGTGAACACATATTTTATTCATATTTTATTCAGATTCTAAGAGGAAAAGTTTCATATTTGCTTCATCAATGGATAAACCATTCCTCTTACAAAATATTTCATTTAAATTAAAGTAGGAATTTTCAAAGTATGATGATAAGCCAGCCAAAGGATGTCTTTATGTTGCATCTGCTCCTTATCACACTGCTAAAGATTGATTTTAATAGCTTTGCTCATTTTTGTCTAAAAATAATAGAACTAAAACTATATGGACTTTGAAAAGAAAGAGACATTTCCCTACAATAAACTAAGAGGTAGAAAAGAAGCAAACTATTATAAAGGAAAACTTAAGTGTGTGACCCATAAAAAGTAATGGTATGTCAAATAATAAGTAGCAAGCTGTTAAAGAAGTATCTCACATTGTTTTGTTTTCTGTTTATTTCCCAATGTGTTTAAGTGTCCCTTCCCACGGGACAACTAACGGGGCCTCTGACCAGACGTGAGACAATCTGCAAAAGAATGGGGGACAGGAGACACGAAGAATAGAGGCAAGACAAAGTTCTGATCAAGCCTCCTTTATTGTAGGTAGGGGTAGAGTATATAAAGGGGAGGATTTGCATAATCACGGTTGCCTTGGATACCGAACCACAGAACATTCCATTTCCTTATATGACCCAAAAATGCAGGAGTGTCCCGGGAGAGGAGGGGGCTGCAAGGTCAGATTAGTTTAAGCAAATGACTCAAGGGGCCCAGGGCAAGTCAGGACATGTCAGGGCAACTGACTTTATGCTGTCTATCCTATCAAATAGCACAGGGCGAGGCAGACCCTGTCCCAGGGCGAAGTTGCCTAGATCTCAGGTATGAGAGCCTTGATAAGAATGGCTCCCGACATTTAAGTTGCTTCATCACAAGCTGTTGGCAGTACCTTTTAATGGATACTTCAAAGAGCAATTTTTTCTAGATTAAGAATTGGGCCTCGGAAAAATGTTCTGTAGAGAAAATAAATACGTTAAGGTATCACAGCATTAGTTTTAATCTTCATGAAAACAGTTTTATTTAGAATCCTCTTTAATTTTTTAGTTCGAAAATGTTTATTATTTTTTAGAAATAAAATTAGAGTAAGACTCAAAAGACATCAGAAAGAGAAAATGAGAATATACTTTAAAATAATAGATAACTTTTTTATAGACTTGTTTTTAAAATTAAAATGTTCTTTGTGAATTAATGAAATGTTTTAAAATATTAAAATAAAATATTTATTATATGAGGAAAATAGATATATTTTTATAGTTATTAGCAGGAATCACTTTCTCTGAAGATAAATTTAGGGTCTAAGAGGTCTCAAACGCAGGAAGCAATAATTAATAGATTGATATTTCTGAGTAAGCATAAACAGATGAGTTCTAGACCACAACTAAGGTATTTAGCCTTAGAAAAGAGAAGGGATCCCACTCCATTGTAGCTTTGGGGCAGGAAGAAAAGAATAAATATATAGCTAAGAATAAATATATAGCAGGTAAATATATAGCTAAGTTCTAATTGTGCACATTAAATATGTGCATATTTAGATCTCAATAGTTATACAAATAATAAATAAATGAGTAGTATTTAAGCTTTATTCAATATGAGAAACTTGGTGATCTCACTGAGGCTGAATTCCATTTAGAGGTATAGATCCAAGCTCTTCTGTCTACTCATTGCCCATTTAAATACATTTTCTTTGGTATTTTTTTTTTAACATTTAGGTCAGTTTTTCTGACCTAAATATATTTTTGTTTTGATAAAATGTTTTTTCCTTGTCGCAACATCACAGACATTTTCTTATATACTTTTCATTGAATTCCTTTAGATTTTTATATGTATTACCTGTATCTTTCAACTATCTAGAAGTCATCCTTGTATAAGAAAGAAGATAGGGATAAAATTTATTTTTCTCCATGTAGTGACGTAATTTTCTAAACCATCTATTACAATTTTGTCTTTTTTCTCTATAGAAATGTTAGATTTTATAATATGCCAAGCTTCTATTTGTACCATAACCTGTTTCTGACCCTTCTATTCTGAGTTCATAGGTCTAGTTCTACATCAGACACACATTATATTTTTCATATTTTTTATTTCTTTGTTTTAATTTGTATTACTGTTTCTATAGCAAGTTGGGTTCTCTATTACAGACAATGCCCTCTCTGATCTTTTCAAAGTCACTTAATGACTCAGGGACATTTATTTTTCTGTATTATGTTTAGACTATTTTTGTTGTGTTCTGAAAAAACATCCTATTAAAAGAGAAATTGCAATTTTGAGGATGAGATTGGACTTTGGTTCAGAGCCTCCTCTACTTCCTCTGTCTTCAGACTCCTAAAGTTCTGGCCTATTGTTGAGACCCTTTCTCTGCTCTGAAAAATAATTCATTCCTTAGAACTGAGAAATTCTGAAGACCTCACCATTACAGATACGTTCAGAAGAATGTTACATTAACATCAAGGAAAAATATGAAAAGATAAGAGTCATTTTATTACTTCTGAAGTATTACAATTAGAGTTTAATGTAGGTTGTGAAATGCTCAGTTTGTATTTAATAACTAGAATGGAAAACATTTAATTTGGGGGGAGAAATATGTAAGATTCTATGTTTTCAAGATTTCTCTATACATTACTAGCTTTCTTACTTTAATTTTTGAAATGCTAGCTCCACTGATATCTCAGTGTTGGAAAGAGAATATACAATATGCTTAACTTTAATCATTTATCTAAAAATATTAGCACAATTATGGTTAGAATGGAAATTATTCAATCTGACATGAAATCGTCCTTTATATTTGAAACTATATTATGCAATTTCTAGTGAGACCATTTTTTATTTGGGTAAAATTAATTTCTTTTGTTATCTTCACATTGGATCTGAAGAGGATTAATAAAATATTTCAGTATCTTTAAATCCTAGCACAGTTGTTCCTTAGGGATAGACTCTAAGAGTTATATCGTCTATGTCTTTCTTTTCTATAAGTTAGAGAATGAAGAAAATATAAAGATGAGATTCAGGAGAAACAAGTTCATAGCAAATCGTGCCAAGAAAAATACAAATACAAATACCAGGCTGGACAAAATTTCATGTACAAGTATTTCAGAAAATGTTTGAAGGCAACGGTCACATTCACTCCAGGAGAAAATGAATAAGCATTTCCAGGTAACAAAGAGATAAGGGTGTAGTGACATATTTGTGATGAAAAACTGATCTGTTTGCCTATTTTTATTAACCAATTCCTCATGGGAAATAATTAAATCAACTGTTTTGGAAAAGAAAACTTTCATCATCAGTATTTTTTACTATAAGTGACAATTTTTAGGTTCATATCTCTTTTCTAAAGGGTTTACAATATTAATCTTTGTGTCTACATCAAAGAAATAAAATTATATGGGTAGCAAAATTACATTATATCTTTTAAAATACCTACATAACTAAATACTTGCCTTGTTTTATTATGCTAACAGGTTTATGTTTCTCTATTGAAAATAGAAGAAAAAGTGTATATATCATTAAGGAAAAAGCTTCATTTTAAATTTAAAGAAAAATGGAATAGAAGATCAGGCAAAACTTTCTATCAACACCTTCTTCCTTCAGGGCATCCTGCCTTTTTACTATGTTAAGACATAACTCAGGTCTGAGGCAGCTAAAATATGATTATTGCTTCTATAGTAAGTAGAATGTAATTTTCAATAAAAGAAAAAGGTGGAGTTGCATTTTTCATGTTTTCCATTACAACTATATAAAATAAGTAAAAACTAGAAAAAGAAAATGTTGGTAATGCTTTAAATGGAATATTAGAACTTTTTAAGATCAATAATTCTATTTTTAAATTTTGGTCAATTATATTGACAATATACTTAGTCTTACAGTTTGAAAATCACTCTTAACTGAACTCCATCTCAAATACCTACATGAATATAGAAAAAATTCACTTTACAAAGTTTTTATGAGAAATAAACTGACTGCTTAGTTAAAGTATATTTAGAAATAAGGTGTAAGAATGATTTATGTTTTCCACAAACTCAACCAGAAATCCAAACCTTGGCTTGCTTTTTTAAGGCTCTCCACTTAATAATTAACCTATCTGAGTCTTGCCCAAAAAAGGTAAGGATAAACAGGTTCATTTAATTTTTCTAGCATTGCCTCATGATGTTTAAAGACCACATCAGAACACTTAAATGAATATAGAGCAGAGCCATGAATATTTGTTGTTCATTGTTATTGCCTCTCATCTCCATAACAAAATGGCAGGCAAATGCTTGGATGGCCAAATAGCTCTAGGTAACAAAGTAGGATTTTTCTCACTTACCTAAAATCTACTAAATTGGTAAAATACAGAGGTAATTTGAAAAACAGAAAATAAAAGTGAACATAGGTTCTTTTCATATATTTTGAAGTTACAGTCATTGTCATATAACAATTTTAGCTTTGAATACTATTGTGAATCTCTGAAAACCAACTCTTATTGGTAAGAATATGCAAACTAAGGAATCAACTATCCCTCCCATACCTCAAGCAATCTTCTCTCCTTTACTTTTCTTCAAATATGTTTTATCTTTTTATACTCAATTATTTATGAACTATTCTCACTCATTTTGTACAGTTCCTTTCAATATTTTTCTCTTCATCACTCACTATACTTCATCACTCACTATACAATATTTTTCTCTTCATCACTCACTATATGCTTTTACATCAGACACCAATGATTTAGATCACCATATTCAGAGACCTGTTTTGTCTCTGTGCATCAATCTCTGGAAACATTTGACACCATTTAAACCAGTACCCAATCTGTCACCCAAGACCCATGATTCACATAAAAGTACTGAACATGCTTCATCAGTTTTATCCTTGCAATATTTCTCTCATGTCTTTTTCGAACCCAGTAGAAATAGTTTAGTTGTAAAACTCTACTAATTTATTGCAAAGATCTGACTGAGATTTCTGATTTCCTTCAGCTCCTGCCTATTGTTAAAACAATTTATGAATATTGTTGTGATATGATGACAAGTGTTTTTGTGCAAAATTTCTCGATAGTTTGAATTTTAGCTAATTAACTCAATTCAATATTCTCTTCAAAATAAATGCTTGATTCAAACGATCTAATCAGTATCTTGTTCAATTATTAAAATAATTTACTTGTATATATTAACATTTAATTGTTATGTATTTGATAGATAAGGCCTATTCTTTCTTGTGGTAAAGTGGTCTTTAGTAGCCAAGATATTGACTCTGTTCTTAGTACAAATAGGTTGTTTTGAGGTATATAAGGTGACGAAGAATGTACATGTATATGGTGAAGAAAGGCGTAAAGACCTCAAAGTAGAGGCCTTGCAAATTGGAGTAGAAATTGAATGTTGTACCCTTGTTTCTTTTATAAATATTGTTTATTTAAAAATTAGTAGGTGTAACTTTGTGAAATATGCACAAAGAGCAGAATGTAAGGAAAACATCAATATTTAAAACTTGGAAAATAATTTGATTCTTTTAATGTTAAAATAACTCTTTTAATGTTATAATATATTTAATTTTTTTCTACAATTATAGATACATTACATTTTCATAGCCAAGAATAAATTATGTGCATTCGTTAGATATCATGAATAAGAAAATCCAATTGTATAAGCTGTGATGCCTTTACCAAGGGAAGTAGGACTCTGTGCTAGTTGAAGTTATTTATTGTTTTTATGTATTTTAAATGGGCTTTGTAAGAACAGAATTTGGTTTTGAAAATACGGAATTGTATACTGAAAATTCCAGAAGTATTCAGAAATCTTATTTGTCATTGTCAGAAAATCATTACAAACATAGTTGAGAAAAAGTAATTATTTAACATATTTTAATATCTATCTATCATTTATCATCTATCTATCATCTATCTATCATCTATCTCTTTATCTATTATCTATCTGCTCTACTAAATCATTTCCAAAAATATTATTAAGTAGAAATTTTAGGTGCTGTATTGAGTAGATGTCCTTTCGATAGTGAGAATTTTTCACCTTGTTAATATTCGAAGTAGTTATCAATTTTATTACCTTTCTATTACTATTAAATTTTGAAACATTTTGAATATCTCATTATTAAAATATCTTTAAAAGTTGGTTTAGCATTGAAGAAGGGAGAAAACATCCTGAAACTCATCTCTTAATTATATATGAAAACTTCATTTCAAATGCTAAGCATTCTTGTGCCTGTAATAATTTTCAAGCTTTAAAAGATTACTAGGATTTCAAATGTTATCATTATTCACTTATTTGAGAATAAAGTCTTAAATTTAACAGTTACTACAGAATTTTTTTCATTAATTTTACAAGTTTTCTCTGAATACGTCTCTATTGATATATATTTTTTTCAAGTCTTATCCTCTTTCATTTTCCCAATTACATACATTTTTTTTTTCACCTAACGATCAGCCCTAGAAGTTTTAATGGAAAACAATAAATCCTTTGGGTATTGCACAACACTTTAAAGAGTGGATCATACTTTTTACCTGATTACTTTTCTAATTTAATACCATGGGTTTAAAAGCCTTTACATGCATTCCAGGTAACTCTGAGTCCCATTTACTATACCCTTTAAATGACAGATCATTTTCTTCACTTTCTCTTATATTTTTTTCTGTTGTTTATTTCATCAAAATGTTATGACCATTTTATATGAACAACCTAACAATATGAACTTTTCCGTTTGATCTATTATGTGGGGATAAAATTAGTGTTAGTAATAACTATTTTTCTTCGCACTATCCTATTGTTGATTTTAACTTATGAAAAAACTTCTAAAAACAGTGAAAGAATATTTCAACATTTTACTGAATGATTATTTAATTTAGTTGACTATTTATATAAGAACTAATTATAGGTATGGCTTGACCTTAACTACACAAATTTTTCTACTATTCTCTTCTTTAAAGTTTTAGTAACATTTTTGGGTGAACCTGGGTTTATTTCTTTATATATTATTTATGCAAAGTTCATACACAAAATTATAAATTAAATTGTATCTTCCCTATAATAATCAGAGATCAAGTATGTATATGCTTTATACTTATTCATATTTAATTAATGTATGCAAAGTATTACCTAAAAATGGCATATTTAAATATGCTAAAAACAAGTTAATTATTCACTTTAAATGGGTGAATTTAAATGGTGTATGAATTATATCTCATTAAGGCTGTTTAAAAAAACTGTTTCAAGCAAAAATGATATGGACACAACTAACAGTAACAACTAGACAGAAGTGCAATTCCATTTACAGCCACCTTCTATGCTTCTTGAAATTCATTTTCATTTATTTATTTATTTATCTATTTATTTATTTATTTATGATTATTGAAAAGCTGTATATAATTAGTATCTACAATTTACTGAGTTTGAAAATAAGTATGTCCCCATAAATCATCACCACAATGTATGCCATACACCTCTCCATCATCTTTATATGTTTTTTCTATCTTCTTATTCTTATTTTATTATTTTTTGTAATAACACATTAGATTTATCTTCTTAACAAAAGTTTAAGCACACCTCCCTTTTACATCTTTGGGGCATAGATTGTATTGTTTGCTAGAACAGAAACATTTATGCCTGTACTGTAAGAAAATATTCACTTCTACACAGTTTAATAACAACTCCTATGTCACATCTCTAAGGCCAAATAAGTCAGAGAATTAAGACAATTTTTCAGAAATTTTATTCACTTTTGTCTAAACGACCTGTATTTTTCAATATAATTACTTGAACTATCTGTAGCGGTGCTGTAGTTCTTTGTTTCAGCTAAAAAATCCGATTTGAATGGGCTGAGTTAAAGGTAATGAAACTTTTTTTTTAATTGTGCAGGATCAATTATCCAAAGCATAATATACTTAGCCACAAAATGACCAGTTCCATGGGGGAAATGGAGCAGTTTTAAGATCGCATAACTATACACAGAGAGAACAACTGTGAAAGAAGACACAGTTGGGCTCGTCTCTTTTCTGATATCAGAAGATATATATTAACACCTTTTTTAATTTTAAAAAGAAAAAGAGAACAGTGTATTCTTATTTCTTAACATAGTGGGTTTGCTTAAGTCTGTACTTTCAGAATTAACTGAGATTGGTATTTCTGTTTTTAATAAAGTAAAACTATTTATTTTGAAAGTATTATTTATAATGTTTAAATTACTAAATGCAAAAAAAAATACACTCAACTACCAAAGGGGAGTAAAATTACACCAGAAAATTAATATAAATAAGATAGTTTAACATCTTTAGCATAAATAAATCTTTTTTTAATGTGGTGTACCACAAGGAAGTTGAAGTGTGAAGAAATAAGGTTTAGCCAACATGTTCTGTAATTGTGATATTTTATGTCTTAAGAAGAAAATAATTAATTAAAAAAACAAAAAAAAACTTTAAAATGAATATTTGTAACAATTCTCACATATCTGAAACACTTATTTTCTCCAGTGTCTTTTTCTCTTTTTTTAGATGTTAACATACTTACATCATAACTAACATGATGATGAAATGGTTACTAAAATACTGCTCTTTATTTTAATAAAAAAGACTCTTAACTAAAATCTATCACTTGCAACTCAGAACTGAAGAAATGTTTTAATCATCCATGAACAAAAAAGAAGACCCATCATCACTCTCTGGATAATTTTAATGCTAGGAAGAGCATATTCTTTGGTATACAGTATCTTTTCTTGAATACATCTACTCTTAAAATTACAAATTGATTATATTTGCCAAAACTAAACCAAATGACATTTTCTCTTCTCCAAAGAGGAAGTTTAACCAAAAACATTTGTCTTGTCTATAGTTTTCCTAAAACTCAAGTTCTCGCAATTTATATAAACACAGCTCTGAATAAAATCTAAGTTTGTTCTCATGCAGGGTGCTTGTTGACTCAGCTAGGAGTTGGTCACTCTTATTTATTTGAAGGGGATGTTTGCCTTAAAAGCTTACAAGAATACTTTAACTTTATGTATTCTAGGTACTGCTTTCACACCTAACTACATTTTTGAGAAGAAAGTACATTTATTTTGGCTCATATTTCTTCAATCATTATCAAAATAATTTCTAGAATACCAGTGATGGATGATTTAATTATTTTTATGTAATGTCACCAAGGATCTATAAAAGATTAGTGAAAAAGGGAAAAAAATTTGAAGTGTAGCATATATTCTGTCTGTACCAGTTTATAATGTTTTAATAAAATATTGAACCTCAGTTCAGGGATTTGGCATCAATTTTAATAATTAAAAACTGATTCTTTTCTGAATTAGTAAATTCTCCCATCTCTTTATCTCTGTTTATCTTTCCACTTATATATATACAATCTGGGAAAGTGAGATATTCACAAAAGATGCTCAATAAATAACATGATAATTAATTCACTATTCACTTACTATACAAAACTAAAGTAATTTGAACAATCATTATGTTTGGAACAACCTGATCAATCCAAACACCATAAAATGTTTAGGTAGCCATCAGATGGGAGTTCTAGGGGAAATCAGTGTACATCAGCATCAAGGTAACTTAAAGTGTCAAGTCAAAGCATGTTTGATCTCTTGGGAGACATTCTCATAAACACACACATTTAAATTTATGTGTACAGTCATCTTGTATCTTCAAATTTGTAACTGTCTCTGGGATAGAAATCTTGAGTATCAGAATTTGACATTATTCCATCAAACGATAGTCAGTAATTGAGTAAAAATGACTCTCTCTGTAAAAACTCTAAATATGAAGAAAGCATATTCTTGAGTCAATTAATAGTTGAGCTGAATGGCTGAATGGCAGCAAGCACATATTAGCTGAGATGGCATAATGTGTTTGGATTTGTTTGCAGACAGTTTTAGAGAAGAAATTCTAAATAAAGACTAAATAATCATAATCATGTAACAAAGATATTTTATTCACAGCTGGATTATGATGATGCATAAAACCACATGTACCATCTAGGTTCTCAAAAGGTTCTCAAAAATCTCTCAGAGAAACTTTAGGATTTTATTTTTCCTATTTGATTAGAAGAACATAAACCTTATAGTTTAAAAAATTAACTAAATTATTTTTTGCTTAAAGAAAATAAGTCAGAAATATATAATTATCCCAGAAAAGATGCTATTGGAGGGAAAACAAAGAGCAAATATTATGTGGAAGATTATATATGTAATTGCATTGGTCTCTTCACTTTATTTCCTTTCTGTTAGAATATCAGTTAATTATAAAATGATTGAGTATTTACTAAATGCAGGTTGTTTCATAGAAAGAAAATTAGATTTGAAATGAGAGAAAACACTTAAAGTTGACGCTTATTGATTTTAACACTGAAAAATCTCTTAAGGAACATCTTCACCAAAATCCTTGACTATACCTATTATAGTTATAACATTTTTTCACTGTCCTCAGTATACATTAATTTTTTCTATTATATGTAATATACACTTAGAAAAGTTCTTGCTTTAATGAATAACTGTAATGTTAATACCCATACCCATGAAACTATCATCTATGTCAAGAAATACAGTCATGTGCCCTACTTCAAACACAAATCTATAAATTTCTTTTCTAAGAAATACCTATTTTAATTACTTTATGATAATTAGTTCATTGCTTTCTTTTATAGTTTTGCTGTCTATCTATGCATCTCTAACAATATAATTTGCTTTTGCCTACTTTTAGAACATCATATAAATAGGCTCAAAGACTATAACATTCCTGATATTTTCACTGATCTAGGTAGAGGCTGTTATTTTCAATACTGTATGGAATTCCATTTTTAGAATACACTATTATTTATTTAACCAACAATTATTAATAGAAATTTAAATTATTTGCATTTTGGGGGTTATTTTGAACGATGATGAAATAACTTTTCTTGTACATGTTTTCTGGTGCCTAGGTACCTGATTGTCTAGGGGATATTCCTAACAATAGAACTGACTGATCATAAGATGCGGATATCTACTTACAACATATGATTTTATCTTTTCTTTTCATGAGTACCATACAAATTACAGCATCCATTTTAAATTAAAAGTTTATTGATAATTCTATTTTCCTGCTGATCATTACATGGCCTATAATATAGCTATTATCTTCTGGTGTTTATGTTATTGCTATTGGATATTTTAGTTCTGTATTGATTTCTTAACTCTAAATTATTACGTTTGTTTGTATAGATATTATTTATTTAGATCTGCCAGAATGTTCACCACTATCTTTGTTATTCATTTCTTCTTCCTTCTCAGACTTTCCATTTGGAATCTTTTGCTTTCTGTCTGAGTCTTACTGAGAGAATAAATAACCAGCCTTACTGGTTTTGGCTTGAAAATGAATTCATGTTATTCTCATTATTGCAAAATACTTTTGTATAGTATTATTATTAGTACAGAAAAAATTTTATTCAGTATCTTTTTAAATATTGACTCTGGCTCATTCTCTCATTAATTCTGAATAAATATATTTCAAACCTCACTTTATCTTCCAAGATCTAAACAAACCTAGAGATATAAATTTGGCTCTATTTAAATAATTTAGTCTAACATAGTTTATTGTTCACTAGTGGTCTCTTCAACTGAGTCTAATCTGCTGATAACATTTGTCACTAAGCTTTTGATTTTTGTTATTGCATGCTTAATGTCTAAAAGGTCTTTTTGATTTAAAAAATCTGTGAGGTAATATTAAATATTTTTTGTCTTCTGAGATATTTTCAATCTTATTTATAATTTTTAAGCATTGTAAATGTGGTTATTTTATGATATATCTCTGATAATTTAAATATCTGAAGTTTGAGTTGTTTTTGCTTGTTTTGGCTTATGTTTCCGCGTGCACGCGCGTGTGTGTGTTTCATTTAGAAAATTCTGACTGTGTTCCTCTCTTTGCAATAAAAAAACTCTTTTTATTGATTCTTAGAAGCCTAGAAAAAACTACCTTCTGTTAGAAAAAATTTGTTTTCTTCTTCCAGTCCTGTAGGCACTATCAAATCAAGACTATTCTCACGAAAATTGAGACAATGTTTTATACACTATGCAGATGGTATGAACTTGGGCCATAAACTGATTCAAAGCTACTTTTCCTTCCCTTTATTTGGTGTTTTTCCTTTTTTTACTTTCTCTTGCTCTTTTTATTGGCAACCTTCTAAGCAGCATAGCACTTTGGGTCATGGTTTAATATGGGAAGGATTTTTACAAGATATGTCACTATGGGTGAGCACTGGATCTTCCTCTGAGAAGAAAAATTAGAGATATTTATTTTTTCACAGTCTTGGAGGCTAGGAGTTCAAGATCAAGGTGTTGGCAGGATGACTTTTTTCTGAGACCTCTCTCCTTGGCTTATAGACGACCATCTTCTCCCTGTGTCTTCACAAGGTCTTTTCTGTATCTTAATCTCTTTTTGTTAATAGAACTCCAGTCATATTGAATTAGAACCCACCCTAATAATCTGACATACCTCCTTGAAGAATATATCTTTAAATATAGTTATATTCTGAGGTACTTGGCATTAGCTTTTCAACATATAATTAATGAGACACAATTCAGCCCATAAACAGGCAGATTATCCTAGAGTATGTAAAACATCTAATAAAAAATGGAAATTCAATTATAAGTATAATAATAATCATTTTTATTACAACTCTTATGAAAAGCACTAATATAAAAATAACTACTTAAGATGAATCTTTGTATCTTGGTCAGAGATAAAATATTAGAAAATGTATGGAAAAAATTTATTCCTGCACTTATTAGCATGAGTAGTCATTTATATTTAATCAGTTTGCTAGAATTGCTAGAGTTACCCAATATAAAATATTCATTGTACTCAAGTCTCACATGTAAAATGCAAACATTGATCACAAAAAAACACTTCAGGTAAGAATGATCATACCTAAAACTGTTTTTTATGGAAGTTAATGTGCTGTATAATTATAACCTGTATGTTGTAAACTTCTTTAATTTTTGTTCCTAGACATTACATTTTTAAGTCTTTTTGTGATGTATATTGGCAATACAATTGATTGATATTTAAAACTAGAGTCAATATTATTCTTTGCAATAGAAGAGCCACTACCAATCTTACATCTTTCATAAAGTCATGTAATATTTATATTTTCTATTTTTCTATAGTAAATATATATTTATTATAGTCTATCTATACATTATTTTAATATGATTATTTAGCTCTCAAAAATATTTGTATGTGTTTATTATTATACATGTATACCTTAATACATTTATTTATTTACTTTTTATGTTTTACTATGTTAGTATTATATATGATATCTTATTTTGATTATTGTTTGTTTTATGTCATTGTTTATAATTTTCTCTAACTTAAGGAGATGAATTATTTCTAGCACTTTTTAAAATCTTCCTGGAATAGTGATGTTTCTACCTTTACAGAGCTCTTGTTATGTCCTCTTAAAATCCAGAGGCTGAAGACCTAACCCTCAATGTAGTGATACAGGCATACCTCAAAAATATTGTGAATTTATATCTAGACCACCAGTAATAAAGTAAATACCTCAATAAAGAGATGTCACAAATTTTTTGGTATCCCAGTTCATATAAAAGTATGGTTACCCTACACTAGTATAATCTATTAGATATACACTACACTACAGAAATGTATTCTATTGGATGTGCAATAGTATTATATCTAAAAAGCAATGTACATACATTAATTTAAAAATACTTTATTGCTAAAAATGCTAACCATCATCTGAACCTGTTGTAAAAATGTCACTGATAGACTTGCTTGTCGCAGGATTGCCACAAACCTTTAATATGTAAAAAAATGCTAAATCTATAAAGCAAGGGGCCTTTGGGAAGTAATTAGATCATGAAGGTGGGACACTTATAAATGGGATTAGTGTCCTTATAAGAATAGACACTGAGAAAGTTTGCTCTGTCTCCTCACATACACACACAGAAGAAGTCATGTGAGCACACAGCAAGATAGTGGCCACCTACAAGGCAAGAGTAGAAGCTTCAGAATGAAACCTAGCTTATTAATACTTTGATCTTGAACTTCTCAGCTTTCATAACTGAGAGAAATAAATCTCTATTTTTTAAAGTCAATCAGTCTATATTTTATATTGGTGAAGCTAAGAAAGGTCTTTTTTTTGTTTGTTTTATGTGTTTGTTCCAGTTTATAGTTTCCATAAAAGGAAAGATAATTTTTAATATTCTTCATCATCTTAGAATACTAGTATGCTTATCCTTATATAGTAAACTATATCTTGGAAGAATCATCACCAGATGTGCAAAAAACAAAAACTATCAAAATGGTGGTTGCAAGTACTAGAATGGTTTGAGATTTCATTTATTGAAGAACTGTTTGCATGGTCAGTATCTCTTATGAGTAATTTAATCAAAGAGATAAATAGTTTTTGGCAAGGAATTAATTGGTAAAATGATGTTTAAAAGGTTAGGCCTCATGTCCTATATTTGTTATATCTTATTGCACATTTATTCAAAATTTCTCATCATTCAAGATGACTGGCTTAGTAATTTTGAAGACAAATGTCTTGGACAGGGTTAAAGATTTTGTTCTGTGGATTTCAGCATTGACTCTGGGGAATGACTGAAATACTAAATGTCACGGACATCTGAGAGATTCATCGTCTTGGCAATTTGGGTCAAGTGTATTTATGATCAGCTTTTGAGAAGCTTCTTTAATAGGTTACTTTTGAGTCAATACCACTAGCACCTTGTATACTATTCAGCTGCTGCCTCCATCTCCATTGGGGTTCTGTTATGTCTCTCTCTCTCTCTCTCTCTCTCTCTCTCTGTCTCTTTCTCTCTCTCTCTCTATTATTAGTTGAGTTTTCCCTGACTTTTATTTGAGGTGCCTTAATTTCCTTTACAGCACATTTAAATCTATTTAAATCTATTAAGTTTATTTAATTTCCATTTAGCCATTTTATCCATGTTTTTTGCATAGAGAAGATTCTCTAAAAAAAATAACTGCTAAACTTTATTGGGTTTGTGAGACAGGACCTGGTGTCTTTGTCTCATGTTTAAAGCAGGCAAGCAAACAAACAAATAATTAGAAACCTTAGTTATGAAACTTGACTCTCATGCAAATTACCTTCATATGAAGCTAAACCACATGAGACCAAACATAAGGTCACATGAGACCAAAGAGAGGAATGACCCTTGAACCCACAGCAAGCCACATACTGTGCATCTAAATTTCATCTCTACGTCTTTTCCTCTTTTGACATCAAAAGCAAAAGTGAGTTAAGGGTAGCATATCCGGTGCTGCTTACCTAGATTTGGAACAAATATTTAATATAACACCTGCTCAACCCAGCCCACTTGCTTACAAAAGTAGCAAATACTATGCATGCACCTTCCTAATGAAAAGTCCAAGTGCAGCAAGTACACCCCTGACACCATCTACTGTCTGTAACTTTGTCTAAGCCAGAAATAGCCACACAAGTGCACAAAGGAGAGAAACAATGTAGTTCAAGGTTAAGCTGAAGTATTTTTGTAACATGAGACCAAGCATAAGGCCTATCAGCCATTGAGCTTGGATCAAGAATGAGGTCAAGAAATAAGCTGAGAGCTACATTATTTGTTTAAGAATTGGTAGGTGGAGATCTCCCTCTGGAAGTTATATGAGGGTAAGAAAACTTCATTTTTTTTTTTAAATCTCAATTTTTGATCTAAAGTTTGCAAGTTTTTTTTAAGTAGGTGAGACCATTGACTAGTTTTAGGCAATGAAATGTGCTCAAAAGTGATGTGCATCACTTCTGGGCTGAGATGCTTAAGGACGTTAGTGCTATACTCCCCACGTTGTCTCTTTCCCTGCTGTCAGCACTCTGAACCTCAGGTTGAGGCAGCATGTCTTAAAATAAGGGATTTTGTATTTCTAAATTGCTGCATAAAGGAGACTTTCTCTGGAGGGTTGCTCTACCCACATGTGATTTTATGTCAGCTTTAGTTTGTTTACTTATTGATATTCGTTCTTTATTTTGTTAGCCTCCTGTTATAATGATGCACAAAATCATTTATATGCCTATTAATTTTATTTCCAAAACGATGGATTTATATTAGTAGACTTTTAACTCTTTATTGTTTGTTAGTAGTATGTATTTCATCTTTGACTTAATTTGTAATCAGTTCAATAAATTTCCTGTAAAGTCTTAACTGTATGCTCAAATTTTTCTTATTTGTAAAATTACTATTGACTATATGATGAATAAATTCTTATTAACAGGCTGTGACTTACTGTTGACAAGTAGAGTCTCAATTAGAGAAGAAATCCATGATAAACCTAACAAATGCCATAAATAAAAATAAATAACATAAAATAATAGATAATGATTATTTTCTCCAGGAAAAATTACTTATCTCAATTACATTTACATCATTCAATGTTTTTTACTCTCTTGTACTTTAATGAAAACTCTTTGTACTTTAAATTATGGAATATCTCATACTTTACTAGGTTTCACATTGCTCTCTTTTTACACGTTATACATTTTCATTGCCTTCAAGTACAGTAGTAGAGCCATGTTATCCTTAATGCATGTAACAATAAAAAAGATGTCTCTTTAAAGAAAAAGGGAAGAGACACTTTAGGTGAGTGAGAGTTCATTTGTACAGAACTATTTTTAGAATTGACCTAGAGCATTGGCTTTAAAAATAAAATAGAAAATCTCAACTCCTTAGGAAAAAATGTGGAGTGAAACAGTGAAACTAGGCGACAGTACAGTACACATGATGGATGTGGTTTGTTTTGTTTTGTTTTATTTTTAATAGCCAAAGCCTTGGAAGCGTGAGGCAGAAAGGAAATGAAAAATAAGAATCTAAAAATGTGTTTGAATTTAGAATTCAAAATTAGAACTGGAATAAAGAGAACTATTTATTCACTCAATAGTCAAAAGCAGTTTTACAAGTGACAGAAAATTTTAAACATATGATTGAAACTTTACAGGGATTTTATTGAATCATTTTCACAAATTAGAAGAAGTATAGCCAGCTCTTAATATGAAGAATTTTAACTCAAAATAGTCTCTTTCAATTAGGTATTATTTCAGTTTTGCAGTTGAGCAAATTGGCTAAAAATCTTCTAAACTCATTCAGATGATAAGGATGAAGCTTGGATTTAAAATTTTATTTGTCTGATTGCAAGGTTCTTAGGATTTCCACTGCATCTTGTTTTCCTTAGGCATCATCAACACTAACATTCTAAGAGATGCAAATGGTAGTCCAATCAGTTACAGATAAAAGGGAAGCAGAGATTATCATCATCCTATATCAGAACTCCTTCTGCTCATCCAGTACCTGTTCATGATATTAGATATGAACAGGTATATGTAGAATATAAAATTTAAGAAAGGAAATGAGTGGTTTAATAAGAAGTATTTGGGTGCAGTGTAGCCTACTATAAATAACATAGATATTATAGTTCTATGAACATGAGTTTAGTTTTTCTGTCTTTAAAAGTCATGTAGGACTTTTGTGGACATAAGTGATAATGCACAAGTATTTGGAAAAATGTCTGGTTCATGCTGAGATCAATATATGTTTATCAGTATTATGTCCTTTTGTACAGTGTTACCCTCATTGAATGCAACTCAGACCGCTTTTATGTGCACTTAAGAAGTAACCAGGGTAAAGTTAACAGTAGTCAGATGACGTAGGTAACAACGCAGGGGACAGAAGTGGCTGCATTTTTCTACTAAAAGGCAGGCAGTTGTATTCAAAACCATATAAAAGTATCAGATAAGAAATGAAAGAACTGAACTCGGCTATGCCCATAGCATGACTTCCATACCTGCCTCCTAGCAATAGATGAGAGCGTAGAGCATACAGCGGGGGAGACAGCACCTGCCACCCAAGATAACGTGGCATAATTCTGGTTCTCCACCTTCTCCCTTAGCTTCTCATGAAAATGGATTAGGACCCACCTGAGGGAAACAGGCTACTATTCTGGTACACAGATATATTACTATTCACAGGTTATTTACTTTTTACAGGTCACTGTACCAGCGTGTGTTATCGTTGCCAATGCTCTCACAGTACATCACTCTAAATGTTTCTGGCTACAATTTTCTAATGTATAAATTATCTTACACACATAAATCTTGTAGGTTTTGTAGAATGGTCTGAGAAAAGTTTTAAAATTTTGTGCTGGCTGCTAAGCTATTGATTCAGAGCTTCAGTGTTACCAAGCCTGAAATTGCAAACCCCATTTCACTTTACCAGGATTCCCATTAGGCTCTGCCATAGAGGTTGCTAGGGTGTGTGTGTGTGTGTGTGTGTGTGTGTGTGTGAGAGAGAGAGAGAGAGAGAGAGAGAGAGAGAGAGAGAGAGAGAGAGAGAGAGAGAGAGAGAGAGGAGGGAGGGAGGAAAGGAGAGAACGAGAGAAAAGGGAAATATAAAAAGAAACCGTATTTTCTCTTGCTTAACTTGATCTCCTGATTCTGTTTGCATAGTCCTGTTCTTCTTCTCTTTGACGGTGACAGTTTGTTCCAGAGTGAGAGGGTTTTCCAGACTGATCTTTTTCATCACTGAGACTCCTTCGAGAGGACAGCAATGTCCAACTGGTACCACTGTCTGTGCCAGATATTTGGCTGCCAGCTCCACGTAGCCCTACCCTGACCCAAAGACACCATGACCGGGGAGTTCTACATTCTGTTCTGAGATCTTAGTTTTGTTCCAGGAGGCCACTTCCCCAAGTTTTTAAATTTTAATAATGCCAACTTCTTTTCATTGGTTCCCCAGCTCCAGGGGTGGTAACTCTTGCCTGTAGCCACTATCTCTGACACCTTATGTGTGGAAAAAGTTAGCATTGCATGTCTGAGACTGCTCTCCTAAGAAAGTCTTACTTACAAGTTTGGCCCTTGGCTGGTGTCTGGGAACTTAGATTTTGAGAAGATTCCCATCATACTCTGATGAGAATGGTTTATTGTGCAAACACTGTGGTTTATATTGAACACCTGCTTTCTTTCTGAAAGTCTGAAATCTTGGGATGTGATGGACAGAGTGCCTACATGACCACTCTCAGTAAAAATTTGTTACTGAGTGTCTAATGGGATTCTCTGGTAAACATTTTGCATATTTTGCCACAATCCATCGCTGAAGGAACCGAGAGCTTCTATGTGACGCTACTGGAAGAGAACCCTCCAAAGGTCAAGTTTGCTTTCCTGCAGACTTCCCCCACGCACCTTCTCCCTTTGTTAAGTTTGCCCCATATCCCAATGCTAATATATATCATGGCCATGAATATGACTATATATTAAGTCCTGTAAGTCTTTTCAGCAAACCCAGGGGTGCTTGTGGGGATCCCTGACATGACTTAGTTTTCCTTTTTTCTTTACAGTTTTCCATACCTAGTAATTTCCATATCTAATAATTCTTTGTATTAAATTTTCTCTATTAATATAACTGGTGTAGGTTAAGCCCTAACCTAAAACTGTTCTATAGTGTTTTCTTTTTTTTAATATAGTGTACCTTGTGCCTGCTTAGAATAATTACCTGGACACATATATAATAATATATAATAATTACAGTTACACATATATCCACACACACTAAAAGTACCTAATGAGAAGCTCTATGGGAGGGAATGGGGAATCTGGTTTAACACACACCCCTGATGAAGATAAAACTTTAAAACAAATTTGGAAAACATTTTTCAATGGTGTGAAATAATTTTATTCTTTCTTGACTTCCTGAGAAGCCATTTATAGTAAATTATATTCCTTTGCCTTCATGGAGTGAATTTACTTCTTTTGTATGAGCAGGTCACTCTCTAGCAGTAGGCATATTCTTTTATGCGTAATACTTGTGCATACTCAATACCCTAGCATATTGCTTTATAACCTTATCATTAGTTATTCATAGAATCTACAAGTAATATCTATCTTGGGTTTATTCCAAAGACTTTGATAAGGTCGATAGAAGTTAAATAGTGAAAATATACACTAATACAATAAAGAGTTTTATTCTTTTCTTTAAAACAGCATTTTATTTTAAGTAGTAGAGACTTTTGGAAAATATTCTAGTAGAGCTACAAGAAAATGACATGTATGAAGCAGTTATAATAAAATATCTCTAAATATTTTCTGCAGAATTGGTACTTTTTATGAATAAATTTACAGAATACTAATAAAGACCATGAAATTAAACACATATGATATGTAAATGGAACATAGAGCTTTTAATTACAAAAGCAAAGCATAATATTTTCTTCTTTTTTAATATATAAATATGTGTGTTACTCTCACCTTTTCTCCTACCTATATTTTCATCTTCAGATGACAACTATGATAAGATAATTTACAGACTGAAAAATGAATAAACTTGTTATGGGTCGTAAAATTATTGTATAAGTTTCCAAAAGTAGTGTAGCAGTTAGTGACCTCATTATTTTATCTTGACTTTTAAAGCAATACTTTGAGTTGTTCCATTCCCCAAGAATTTGGCATTAAATTGGATGGTTCAATAAGGTGTTTGAATGATTGAGGGACTTTGCTTCACATCAGGTTAGTTTCCAGAGCAGAGATAAATGGTTATTGCTTTGGATTCAGATTTGTTCTTATAACAATTCTTCACCCAACGAACCAAGCTCTCCCTACACATTTTAGATATTAAACACCATCACAGCATATTTGGAACAGTATACTTTGATACTTATTTTTCAGTACCTTTGAAATTATACTGAGTAAAGTACTGGGATATCAGCAGTCACAGTTTCCTTCCCTCATCACCTCAGGGTGTTGCCACATTCTATGGCTCCTACTTTACCAATTCATTGTTTTGGATTCGCTATTACACTTGTCTGAAATGGACAAGATCCTTGTATTCGGACAAGAAAACTTTGGTCCTTTTTAAAGTAACTGTTCCAGGCCTTTCCCAACACATTCTTTCTTTGAACTGCCTCATTGTTAACATTTTTATTCTTTGTGTTTCCCATATTGCAGGATTTTTAGCATCCCTGGCTTTTGACTACCAAAAACTTACAATATTCTCCTCCATCATTTTGACTACCAAATAAACCACACCTATGTTTGGTATAATACCTGTCCTCCATTTGAAAACCACTATGCTTGAGTTTCACCATAAGAAAATTTAAGTATAATTTAAATTGACAGATAATTTAAGAGTCAGTAGGACATCATTCCAAAATCTATCATACTTGGTTTCTGTCTGTGAGATTTCTAATCTTTAACACTCAATTTGTTTGCCTCTTTTCTGGGCTAGAATCTCACCTTGGTCATATCCATGCAGCATGGTTTCCAGAGTAGGTGACCTTTTTTCTTGGAGACTCAAAGCTCATATCAGTTTTCTGATATGAGGACTATTTTACTTTTTCTCTTGCGAAGCTGTCTTCTCCTACTTAACTATCCACTAAATTCCAATTTCCTGTCGGAGGCAAGCTTTTAATTCTCTACTAATTTGCCAAGCACAGATGAGTAGTAGGCTCTGAGTCATCAAGGAATTTCCAGTTCGGTAACCAGATTTAACCGCTTGCACAGTACACTTTTATGAATCATTTATATTTTTACTTTCCTCTCTCTAATCCCTTAGATTCCCCTCCACAATCACATCACCTCACTTTTACAACAAAAATCTGTATTATACTTTCAATGACTATAGCAGACCACTTTTAACTAAAGAATTGTTCTCTTACACTTGGACAAACAGAAATCAACCTCAGAATGCAGTGATGTATCTGAAAGCTTGAGTATAAACTTTGGTCACTTTGCTATTAGTCTATGGGGATGCTCTTTAGTTTCTCTGACTAAGTGTCTCTATTTTGAATGAAGAGCAGAGCTGGTTAGTCTCTAAGAAGTCCAACATCGCTATGAGTCTACATTAAATGCTAAAGAAAGTTGAGTGATTTTAGTTTGTGAAGTAGAAAATGTGTGGTACTTGTATTTTAAACTCTATGGTACAATATGAACTTAGATTACATGTGGTTCTTGAGTAGTCACTGAGTTATAATGACCAGTTTAAGATATGTAAGAGAACTAATGTAGAAAATGTGCTGAAATGGCTTCTGCACTATTATTCTAGAAGAATCTCTGGATTCTGATTCTATCTCAAATTTATACTTTGTGCAACCTCATTTTGCTATTGTGCAAACCCCAGTTTCAATGTAATTCAGACTAAAAACTGAGTGTCTCCAAAGTGAAGTACTCTTATTTAAGCATAAATCCAGGCTGAATATGACAACATGTTTCTAAATCAAATAAATTTTTAATAGAGAAAAAACAAAAGAAGAAAACAGTTGTATATTTAATGTTTTGAATTACTACCTATAATCCAGTTGTGTTTAAAAAATAAAGTTATTTATATTTATGAATATTTTTAACTTCTGTCCAAGTAGTTAAACATGTTATGCTAGTCGAATCTTTTTTAAGCACATATTTTAAAAATTTCAATGAAGTGTAATTATAATAAATAATGAACTAAAAATATTTATGTCTACGGAGGTATATTCAGAAATATATTCATGACCACAGATTAAGTGACATACTAAAGTTTAACTTTATTATTTCATTAAATCTGTCCCTGCCATTCTTCAATAAAATTCATATTTTTTTATGTTCTGTAAATATCAGTTTTGATTCTACAATTTTTAGTTTTAAATGTCTTTTATTGAAAAATACAATGAAATAAAAGAACCCAATTAAATAAAATTTACCAACTCAAAAATTCAAATCTCTTATAACTATTAGGAACTATAGGATGTCAGATTTTTAAATGCTGACAGTGCTGAGTTACTGCATCTTAGGAAGATGATGCTACATCATCAGTCCCTGTCTCAAACTCTGCAATGACCCTTCAGCTTACCCAGAATAAAACCGAAGAGCTTCCAGCAGCCTCCATGTACCAACATGATCTGTCTCCAGGTTAAATCCTTAACCTCCTGCTCCTCTATCCTAGGCACTTGCTCCATTCCAGCCACAGTGGCTCCCTTGTAATTCTCCCAACTTCATGTGTGCTCTTGTCTTGGGGCATTTGCATTGGTCATTTCCTCTGCCTGAAACAACTTTCTCTAGCTAACTGCCTCATGCCCTTTAAGTATTTGCTTAAATATGACCTTTCCAATGAGGATGATCACAGTAGTTTTAACTGTGACCTATTCCATATCTACATTTCTTCAAACCGACAGTAAACGTATAGCTTACTATGCTCTATATTTGGCTGTTTTCCGTGACATTTAGTGACTTATAAAACAATGTGTGATTTGTTTATAGATTTAATTTATTGTATGATGTTTCTCTACATCATCATAAAATGTTAATCTCAAAAAGTAGAGTCATTGCTAGGTCTGAATGTTTCTATCCCTCCAAAATTCATATGTTGAAATACTAGTGCCC
This sequence comes from Macroglossus sobrinus, assembly GCA_004027375.1. Taxonomy (NCBI): domain Eukaryota; kingdom Metazoa; phylum Chordata; class Mammalia; order Chiroptera; family Pteropodidae; genus Macroglossus; species Macroglossus sobrinus. The sequence continues at coordinate 228,122 of PVKZ01002400.1, forward strand.
AATATAATAGGAGGTGCTTAGGTCATCAGAATGGAGCCCTCATGAATAGAGTGAGTGCAATTAGCAATGAGTATCTAGAAAACTCTCTTCTCCCTGTGAGGACACGGGGGGAAGTGGGCAATCAGTAACCTGAAAGAAGGTCCTCACCTGATCACGTTGGCACCCTGCCTTCAGACTTCCAACTTCCAGAACTGTGAGAAATAAATTTCTGTTGTTTATAAGCCGTCCTGTTTCTATTATTTTCTTATGGCAGCCGAAACAGATTAAAGTAGTAAGTAATTTATTTGTTTTTTTCATTATGAGTCCCATTCACCTGAAATGATAATTAGCTCACTCTAACTACTCAATAAATAGTTTTGTTTTTTGAAGAAAAATAACATGATTAGGTAATGATGGTGAAAATGATTATGTTAATGGTGATGATGATGATGATAGAGTCATTGTTCTGTTTTCTACCCTGAACTAAGTAATTTATTTTCATAATTGACCTAAAGCTTCTTCTGAATATAAAAGCACATCTATCTTATGATTCTTATTTTACCATGAGAAAATAATTGTGACTTGAGGATTTAAGAAACTTGTCTCAAATTACACAACTGATAAACTAGTGGAACTGGGGCTAGTGAATTTAGATGTGTCAGCCTTCAAGTCTAAGTTCTCATCTTATACAATTTCACAATTTTAAAAATTATAATTTGGGTAAGTTAATTTCACACTCACTTTGATCTGTAACCAATAATGGAAATAGATACATTTTATATGGTTTGCATATTCACATACTATAATACAGTAAAGCATATTTTTTCACTAATCTATTTGTTTCTGTTATTCTGGCCCTTGGACTCAAGAATCATTTATCCCACTTCTATTCACTTTATAAAATTTTTAAAGTAATTGTTATAAATATTCTGTGAAAGTTGACCAGCACAAATGTGATATCAGACATGAAACATGTTAGAGTGAAAACTTATTAACTCAAGTTTTCTGATAACACAAAAATCACAAGTAAAAAATTATGGGACATGAGGAAGTAATATTGTCAATGGAAGGAACATAAAAGCCTAAAGCTTCCAAGTGGCTAAGCTAAAAATAAAACAGGCAAGACATATAACAGTTATTATCAACAAGGGGTGTATGTTATCAAGAGTGGAGATGAAGAATAAGAAAAGAAAGAAATATGTGCAAAATTAAGCAGATGGGAACTATTATCATTGTGAAGTACAGTATACACAGCAGTTAAGTACATGAGCTCTTATACGTTTGCTCATTTTCAAATTAGTGATAAAAATAGTACCTACCTCAAAGAGTTGTTTAGAGAGTAAAATGAGTTTTTATATTAAAAATTATTGGAATTAGTGCCTAGCAGGTATAAATGTTTTCTATAACTATTTTTATGATTCTGATGAGCAAAAAATATATCTCTCTTTACTCTCTCATTATGAAAATCAACTGTTCATGGATGATTTGACCTGACAGAAGTAGACAGATCTGAATTTGAGTCAATTTATACTTTTCTTCATTTTCTTCTCTTTTCTGTGCCATCTGGGCACAGGCAGAAACATATAACAAGATGATAGAGAAGGGAATAGTCTTTACCTGAATACTGTCCTTCAGGTCTTAGCTGGTCTTTGTACCTAACCTCTCCTAGTCTTCAGGTACATCTTAACATCTATACAGTTTCTGTGGTCTAGTTGGAGGTTGTGATCATTGTAAATAAAGAAATTGTGAATTTCAGAATCAGATTAAAATATAAGTGAACTTTCAAAGATGAACAGAAACTTAGAGAGAAAGACGACCTTTTCTGTAATTGAGTGGTCAGATGGTGGCAGCACATGCCCTTCAGCCCATTCCCAGGCCTCCCTCTGACTCCGACCTCCACTCTGGCACAGGCCTCCCTTCACTAGCTATTCTTAAACCTAGATTTCAGGGTCATAGATGGGTAGGTAAAATGTAAGATGTGGCTCAGGACTGGGGTGATCTTTTGCAGATTCTTTAAAATTCTAATAAAAATTAAGTACAAATATAGAGCTTAAAATTTTGGGTAAATAAAAATCACTATGCTAAAATGGCTTATCAAAATGGCTATCTCACAACTATGTTAACATTGCTTGTTGTCTCTGCTGACTAAATGCCTTCTGTCCTACTCGGAATAGCACATATATTATTTCTCAGAAACTTCTTTGTTTTTCCAATCTGAGCTCACTGTTTCTCAGAGTACAATGCATGCACTGGTAACATGATGGAAGAAATAAGTGCTAATTAGTTCTCTTTACTAAGAGACCAAGCTCTCCTGTCAAACCCAGAACAGATTTGATTAATCTACACATTCCCCACAAGCAGCACAAT